>JACN01075474.1:0-15449 GCA_000787155.1 Scartelaos histophorus
GGGGTGGGCAATTATTTTTTCCATGGACCCACGTGAGAAACTAATGAAAATATTGTGGAAAGCCAGGGCAAAATGCTTAACTCAACTCTGCATAATATTAATGTTGCTATATTTATTAATAAAAAGCATTGAATAGCATTGATATTTCAAGCTGGTAAGGTAAAAGTTTATGTTATGACTAAGCAATGAAAAAGTGAGGTTACCTTCAAAAAATGGCATTAAAATCACACCTGTAAAGTAAAAGTAATGCAGCTTTAGTCCGTGCATGAGGTAAAATGATAAAATATGTCTATTTTTTTATTCTAAATGAGCTTAAACGGGCCAGTCAGAGTCAGCTACAGGGGCGTATGTGGATCAAGAGCTGTACAAACCCCAAGTCTGATATAGAGACACTAAATTACACTTTTTCGACTGTACCATCAGTGCCATAATCCACAACTTGAACAAAAGTCTAACAACTTGCTTGCAAAGAGAGACTGATTATTGATTACTGATATTTTTAAACAGAAGGAAATCAGTCTAGTACTATACCTCAAATCAGAATCAAACATGACCAAACACCCAATAAAATTAGTTTATTTCAGTGAAACATGTGAAACGAAGGAGCTCATTCGTCACCTATTATTCTGAACAAAGTGTCTCAGATTTATTCCGTGCTTTTCTCATCGATTCTACAGAAATATGTGATTGTTTTTCAGTTCCCCATCGTATTTTTTCCCCTTTCTTTTGCCCTTATAAGCAGCCATATTTGTTTAGATACAGACGGACCATGCATGTCCCTGATTGGCTAATCCACCTGTCAATCACGCCCATCTGAAAACGCCGCAAATTCAGCAGTTCCCAAACTCACATATGTGTATTCTGGATTCTTGGCAAACTAAAAAAAACATGGCTCAGACTTTTATGTACAAAAGATAAGATTTTTTATATAAGAGCCTTGTTAATAAATAGCAGGATTAGCTGCAGCAGTGAAAATAGCAGAAAATAGCAGTGCAGATCTACAGAATACACACATGTATTTGGTCTGTTTCCAATTTGAGTCTATGTTTTTCTGTGTAACACAAACCTGCAGATTTCAGTGTGCCAGAGGTCAGATAGTTACAGTGGGAATACCAAGGTTTGTTATAAGAAAAATGATCCACTTTTAAACACATCCAAGTATGAAAGCCGTGGGGTTTGGGGAATGCAGTTTAATGTATACTGAAAAAATATGATCAAGAAGCGCAGATTAGAACCAGATCAGACTTTTATCTCAAGGAGTAACTCGATGAACTTTGGAATATTTTCTCAGCTTGTATAATAATGCGTATAATTTGACTAGTTTTTCTTTAATAAGTCCACTAGGCAAACTGTTATGTTCTGGATTGTGTTTTGAGATATTTTCAAAAATGCAGTATGATTTTTTTGGGTTAGGAGAGCATGACATTGGAGTATGACATTAAACAGGTCCATACCATACATTTATTACATTATAGCTGGTTTTATAGCTCAAAATACCTGGACAACATTATGACTGTGAGCGGGGTCGCCTCTCCACAGATCTGACCTGTCACTTTGTCTGGTTTTGTTTCCATGACGATAGATCTGATCGATGTAATAATGTCGTTTTTTCATTAAAAACAGACCTGGAGTTGCGTTTTGTTTCATTTACGCACGTTTAACACACAAATCCTGCATATTTAGAACTGAAATACACTCCGTTCCACCTTGTGATGTCATGAGGTGATACAGGAAGTGTGTTTTTAAACTCCATACAGCTTCATTAGAATCATTTAGATGATTTCAGCCCTGGAACTAAACATAAAAGGAGCTGTGTACTTAAAAAATAAAGGTAATTTTGAGCTTTGTAGATGTAGACAGACTAATAATAAAACATTACTCAAAGATGTGAAGGAAAATGAAACAAAACACAACTCCAGGTCTGTATTTGAGTAATATAACCTGGCTTAAAGGCGCATTGCGTAACTTTTTCTGCATGGAGATGTTCCTGCTTTGTCTGGAATGTTTCGTAGTTTAGTGTTAAACCTTTTTATCTTCACGGAGACCAAACTAGACCAAGTTACAGGTCAGATCTGCGTCAGAATACGTGTTTTTCTAGATATTTTTGAGCGATAAATCCACCTTTTACTAACATAGAGCTGTTTAATGGGACTATCCAGGCAGAGCAATGACATCTGGACCTTTTAAAGCTTACTTAACACCGGTGGGTCCGTTCTGTGAAATCCTAATTGAATCAGACTCTGTAAAAATCTGCATAGACAGTGAGAGTGTGAAATCCCCCCTGTGCGCTCTTCAATGTGTGGTCTACAAACCTCAAATACTCCTGTGTGCACTTCCTCCCAACCACGAAATCTCAAACCTCTCAAACTCACCTTCTCCTTTTGCCCCAATCTCCTCCTCCTCCTCCTCCTCTTCCTCCTCTTCCCCCTGTTTAATTATACATGGCCCTATATTGGAGCATCTGAGAAAACAATCAGGAAGTAAAGCAGCACAGACAGTGAGAGAGAGAGAAAAGAGAGCCACTTACCTGCTCATAAATACTTAAGTGGAGTTTTCTAGTAAAGCCGTGAGCCCGTGTAATGTAGAGGGCTATTGTGGACTTCCTGAACATATGCTGTCTCTATATGTGGGCCCTGCTAATTAATGACACTCGACAGGAGGCATTTGAAAACATCCTGGTTCCTCGCTCCCATTGGAAAACATGGAGAGCTACGTAAAGGAGTTGTGGATGCGAGGACTTCCGAAGAAGATTATGGTTTAAAAAATGGTGGAAGCTGCTATAAAAAGGGACTGTAATCGAAAAACAGAGCGGGTTTATATTTTCAGTTTGCATTGGTTTACAATTATTCCTCAGTTTACTCATTTAAAGGTCCCATATTACACCAAAGTGACTCTCATGAGGTTTAAGTCATGTTAGAATGTGGTTTCTTCATCAAAAAACAGACCTGGAGTTGTGTTTGATCCAAGATGTCAAGGCAGAAGCAATCAATCCAGAGTGAGTGAGGAGGACAGAGGCTGTTTCCTATTGGTCGTTCTCATCTGTGGGCGGGTTTGAGGTTTGGATAAGGCTAATTCTGACCAATCAGATCGCTTCACTGCACCATTTCCTGTTTGTTACTAAATTAGATCAGATCACTTTGGATCGATTACTTCTGCCTTGGCATCTTGGATCTTTCCTGCAATTTTTTTATTGTGAATTTTACACTCTGAATTTTGACCGCTGAATTTGAGGACTCGAAAATATCTATGCTGAAGGTGAAATTTTAATTTTGAATTTGAAACACTTTGAAAATGTGCACTTAAAATTTCAGCAATTAAAATTCAGCATTAAAATAATTCAAAAGTGTTTTTTCAAAGTTACAAAAATTTAAAAAAAAGTGTTTTTTCAAAGTTCCAAAAATTAAAAGTGAGAAATTCAACAGTTTAAAATTCAAAATCTGGTGAAACAAATGATCTTCCATAGACGTCACACTCCCTCACTTCTTTATACAGTCTGTGCATGCAGCGTAAGAATCCACACACGCCATTATATAGACCTGGGGTGGGCAATTATTCCTCAGTTTACTTATATAAATGTCCCATATGACACCAAAGTGACTCTCATGAGCTTTAAGTCATGTTAGAATGTGGTTTCTTCATCAAAAACAGACCTGGAGTTGTGTTTAATTAACATTTATTATGAGTTTGTCTACATCTCCGAAGGTCCAAATGCTGCGTTCCACCTTGTGACGTCATGAAGATGTAGTTTTCAGCTCAACAACTACTTTTTTTACCTTTAGTTGAGTAGAAATCAGCAATTACAGAGCTGAAATTATCCAGATGATTGTAGTTAAGGTGCGTGGAGTTTAAAAGCATCGTGGAGCACTTCCTGTATCACCGCATGACATCACAAGGTGGATCAGAGTCTTTACAGTTTGAGAGAAGAACTCAGCCTAAATATGCAGGATTTGTGTGTTAAACGTGTGTGAATGAAACAATTAAAACATAGATTAAAAAAAATAAAATATGGGACTATTAATGCCTTCATAGAATCCTATAATATCCCATATGACGCTATTTTCTGATCTGTTCTAATGTGTTTTCTCATCATAAACATACCCAGAGTTGTGTTTTACTTCATTCACACTCGTTTAACAAACAAACCCTATATACAGGAAGTGCTCCACTGTGTTTTTAAACTCCATACACCTCCTCTAGAATCATTTGGATCATTTTAGCTCTGGAAATGGCAATCTCTCTTGAACTAAAAGGTAAAAAATAGTTGTTAACTTGAACACTACCGCTTCATGACGTCACAATAATAACTAATAAACTCAATTCAATTCAATTTATTTTTGTATAGCCCAAAATCACAACAACAGTTATCTCGGCGGGCTTCACAAAATTATTAATTTAGCAAACAGAGATGTCAGAGAATGAAGCAGAATAAGAAAAATAATAATAATAATTAATGAATAATTCAAAAATACAGAATGTCCAACAACAAGCAGCAAATGGATAATCTCCTGTCCTTAGACCCTCCTTTTTCAGCAAGGAAAAACTTGGAAAAAAAAAAAAACAATGGGAAAAAACCGAGAAACCTCGAGGAGAACCACAGTGAAGGAGAGATCCACTCCCATAAACATGTGTGAATGAAAAAAAACAAGACTCCAGATATGTTTTTGTGGAGGTAACAACATTATAACATGACTTAAAGCTCACAAGAGTCTGTTTTGTGTCATTTTGGGCCTTTTAACATTTGAGTATTTTCCTGTTGCTTCTGGAGTGGCAGAGAAACTGTGGGTTTGTAGTATAAAAAAAACACAGATGTTTTAAATAATGCCCTCGGTCGAAAACATTACACAATCTGTATTCAACGCAGCAGGTTTTGTGCCATTTCCTCATCTAAGTCTCTGGCACCGTGCATCATCTGAGCCAGTGGGGTTTACTTAGCGCTCGTCTGTGTGTTGATTTCTGTTTGGATAAATCAAAAACAATAATGGTCAGATTTTGAAAAGTGCACAGAACCCAGAATTTACAGAGCTGGATACGTGTGGGTTTAAAAGTGTCAGTTTACACCAGAGGCAATAGCGCTGCTCCTGCTACACCAGCTTCTGTATTTTCACATTTAAACACTCTTTTATATTACTTACATATTCATTGTTGATTGGATTACATTTTAAATCACAATACAAAACAACGATGCCGGTAACAAGCGTCTCTGCGGCCCTCGCGTTCATTAAGCTACTCACCATTTCGCCTTTGTTCCGGTGGTGTTTACGCAACTGTAGGAGTTTTTAGGCTAAGTATTTTGAAAGGGCATCGGAAGTTTATTTTCACACATGTTTATTTCCTGTCGTGCCCCCGCTAAAAGCCTGGAGATGCTCTATTGAGAACCTCATCTGAGCAGCTCGTAGTGGAATGACGGACGATTACTGGTGCAGATTGTCCGACCAGTTAAAAGAAAAAATGATACCTGCTCATGCGCTGTGTGTGTGTAAACTGAGGGCAACGAGTTTTCATGTTTTTCTAATTATTACTTGGTTTAGTGGGATTGTACCTGTGGTAGTTTGTCACAATGATTTTAAACTCCATTTTTATCCTTAGGAATAACGTTGATGCTAGGGGTGTAAGAAAAAATCCATTCAATGATAAATCGTGATGCTTCATTAGACAATTCTCAAATCGATGCAAAATGCAATTGATTTTTAAAATATTTTTCAACAAAAATTCAGGAGTTACGTTCACTGTTCTGATGATTTAAACATTTTCATAAATATTTTTTAAAAAAATATTGTGTTTTCGTGAAGGTGGAGTTGACTATATTAACAGAAACAATTACCGTATTTTTCAGACTATAAGGCGCATCTAAAATCATGACATTTTCTCAAAAATCCACAGTGGCCTTATAATCCAGTGGCCTTATGTGTGACCTTTGGTTGTGTTTAACCTCCAACTGATTTGATGTTGTCCACATTAGTCTAATAAGGTATTAGTGGGCGAGTCAGGAGGAGTAATATGTTGGCCACATATAGGGCGACTGTGCAACTTACCGGTAGTTCTGCCGTGTGCTGTACAAGGACCCAAAATGCACCTGTTAAGAGACATGCACCATGCAGATTTCAGGTTTTGTATTTTTGTGTTAAAACTGAACAATGTTGAGAGGATCCGGGCATGTTTGATGCCCAAATCACCAACTGTTAAACTTGTATTTTTGTGTTAGCTACAACTGAGAGTTATTGTAAATGACCTGAATAAAGTTCGATTTATCCGACACACGTTTTGTTTCTCTTATTGCGCCTTATAATCCGATGCTCCTTATGTGTGGACAATGACACAACTGACATATTATTTGATACTGCGCCTTATAATCCAGTGCACTTTATAGCCCCAAAAATACAGTATATCGTCCTGTGTTTTAGTATTGGGATATTTTGTGATATATCGACGAGTCTTTACATGCATATCATGATCTGTATTGTATTGTCAGACTCATGGCAATGCATACCACTAGTCGATACTCAATACAGATTTCGATACCGTGATGATAATTAAAAATACTCTTTATTTAGACAATAAATTACAGTCCATGGGCGTATATAAATCTATAAACTCTTAAACCTTTTCCGATAAGATGAAGATCACTTTAAATCTATTCAGGAAAGGTTCATTTCTGTCCTGAGGATGTGACTTTTTTTGTATCAATACCCGACAAATGAGTATCTAGTTTCAATACATACATAGATACACATACAGAGTTTTGACACTAGTTTCAGTATCAGTTATTATTAGATTTTCATTACTTTTGACAAACCTAGCATGTACATTTTGTGCACAAATGACACTCAGAATCAAGCAGAGAAAGCCATGGTGTTATTTATAGTCTGTATATGGTCTTTGTATAGTCTGTCTTTCGGCTGCAGACAGTAGGAAGTACTAATGTCTTTGGTAACTTCCATCTGCTCTTCTGTCACTATACAGTATATATGTAGCTTAGATTCTTTTAAACAGGCTATTTTGATGCATTTAATCATAATTTCCCCCACAAACAACAAAAACTCCTATTGTATTCTGTATAAAAACCTTTACATCTGTAGTAGAAATGTGATCCTTGTGTTTATCAGCTCATATTTCAGTCTTTTTTATCAATTATTCGAATAAAGTCTTACTCAAACATGTATGAATCAAACAAAACCCGACTCCAGGTATGTTTTTGAGGAGGTAATGACATTCTAACATGACTTAAATCTCGCAGGAGTCCATTTTGTGTAACGTCGGAGCTTTAAAATAAGAACTTTAACGTCCCTCGTGAGATGTGTTTACCTTATTGAGACGTGTTCAGCTGCTGTTACTTAATGAGGTGTGGTCAGTGCGAACGAGTCTGCCGGGAATTGAACCTCCAAACCTTCTCTTCTCTCCTGTTTTGTGGTGTGTTCTGTCCTTACTTAATGTCAGGGGTGAGTGGTCCAGTTTGAGGGCAATACTTTGGTAATGTTCCTCAGTGACTCTTGATGTTTAAAGCTTATATCAGCTTTTTTTTTTAGACTTGCGTAGTTTGAGTTTCCTTTTATTATTAGTTCTTCTACATCTCCAAAGCTCAAAATGCTCTGGTCCAGCTTTAGATGCAACTCCAGGGCTGAAATGATCCAAATTATTCCAGTATGGAGCGTAAAAAAGCGTTCCTAGAGTCCTATAATTATTCTCCACGATGAATTAAGCACAACTTTCGAAGATGCAATGAAAAATGTCGGTTTTAAAGGGCCCATAATCAGCTTTTTTATGGTTTAACGTTTCCTCATCACAAACAAACTTGGAGACGTGTTAAGGATTAGACACAAAACCAATTCCAAAACCATGATGATAATAAAAAACATTAAATTAAACATTAAATCGTAGTATTTTCTTTTATATTCCCTTGTGTAATGTAATCCCTCCCTGGTCCAGGGGGGTTCTATAGGGGTCCATGGGCGTATAATATCTGAGTTTTGATACTTTTGACAACTCAACAAGGGATTAGAGCTGCAAAATGAATATCAGCTGAATTAAAATTGCAATTTGAATGGACGCACTTAGCAAATAGCAAAGGCTGCAGTTTTTGAAGTATCATAATTTCCCCCACAAACAGCAGAATATTCTTATTAACTTATTCACTTATTCTTATTCTGCATAAAAACTGATAGCCCTGTACTTTAGATATCTACAAACATGATCTGAAATGTCCATGTGTGTCAGATGCCCTCCCTGTGTGTGTCAGATGCCCTCCCTGAGTCTCATTGTGCATAAAAACTTCTAACCCTGTAGACAGATACAAGCATGTTCTGAAATATGACCCTTGTATTACTTTGTCTGTTCATTTTTCAGTCTTTTTTTCAACCCTCCTGGACCTATTTAAAAAGTGAACTTTGAACAGAATCCTGGTATTAAAACAAAAACTGTAGATCTAATCGCAATCACGAGAAAATACTTTTTTTTTCCCTAAATCATTCAACTCTAGAAGTGGTCCAAGAAATGACTCAGGTTAATGGAATAGGGAACAACATTTCCATGAAAACAAGCAGGAAAAGAGCTTCAGGCCAACTAAGACTCAGGTTTATGAAGATGCAACGTCCCCCCAAAGTCAGGACACATGTTTTTCAGTGCAATTAAAAGCTCCATATCAAAAAGGATGTGTTTTTGTCTATTTTGGGTCAAAAAGTTACATACTATGGCTTTAAAGTATAGTATAGTGCAAACTCAGATATTTTTGAAGGATAAACAAGGAAAAATAAACTAATGAAATCATATCTGAAGGAGCAATGCAAAAAACATATTGATCCACGTAAAGCTTTTGTCACTTACACTTAGTACAATCTTTGAAAACTACTCCAAAAAGTAGCCTACAATTTTTTTCAGAGAGTTACTTAAAACTGCACTGTGCAACATTTCTAGTGGAGATGTAATAGCTTTGCTCTTTCCCAGTTTGGTATTAACCCTCATGCAGCCCTTTAAAATAATCAAACCTGTGATCCTTCCAATACCATATTATTTTTATGCAGGAGTAATTTTTGTCCAACTTTTTTATATCATTGTCTTAATTTACTTCTGCCCTAATCATACATACAAAATACTACATCATATTTTGACATATTAACCTCTTAAATGCCAGTTTTGTATGTGAAAGTATCAAATTAAATGAAAAAAAATAAATTCCTGTCTTTCAAGTCATTTTAATTTGTTTGTGTTGGGACTATGAAAAGTAAAAATATAATGGCAAAGTTATGCCAGTAAAAAAAGCCATTTTGAATGAAAGTCAATGGGACAAAAATGTACCTAAGGACCATAGGTGTGAGTATTTTGATTATAGACGGTTTAATTTATGTGATCTTGGAAAAAACTAAACAAAAAATTAAAAAAATAAATAAAAAAACATCACAAACTGGACAATTTTTATGTCATTTAGTTGCCAAAGTTAAGTATAAAAGAAAATGCGTAGGAAGGTTAAAGTTTTCTTTCTGTATGAAGACAAACGGGGAGTGAAACTAGGCAAAGTTAAAAGTCAGATCTGTGGAGCGGTGACTCTACTAATAGTAAAAACGTTTGCTTTTCGATATATTTTGCACCATAAAAATTAAGAATTGAATAAGATGCGTAATAGATAAGTTTAATGCCATACTGTGGAATATTCTTGTCTAGTATCTGACAGACCCTCCACCAGAAAAGTTACACAATGCACCTTTAAGTACATGTAACAGAGCACCACCTTGACTTGCGTAAGAAAGAATGGAAAAACACAATACTGCTTTTGTTTTAGGAAAATAAAAATCTTCTCCGGGGATATATATTTTTTCAATTAAAACTAAACAAACAATTTAAGATGTGGTATTTGACTCACACATGACCAGTCAGGCCAAAATGATCCGAGCCAGGTTCAGGTTGTTCCCATTAGCAGCATTCCTGTTTTTTGTGACTGTTTTGGGAAGTGCGTGGGGAAATTAGCACAAATAGTTTTCGCTGCAGCGTTTAATAAAGCTGATGGGTGCATTAGCGCTAGTGAAACCAGTTAGCGTTAGCACGGACTGTTCAGACCCGCTGCTTTACCCAGTCACAGGGAGCAGAGGTGAAGCACTCGAGTAACTTTTAAAGAAATTGTACTTCTCTATCAGTGTACTTGAGTAATATTTTAATTGCAGTAACAGTATTTTTACTTGAGAAACGTGTGTAAGTCTACAAGTGACAAAAGCTTTGAAAATACTATAGAGTTGTGTGGTCCTCTGTGTCTTTTACTTCTTTTATTTATTTGTTTAATTTTATTCATTGTTTTTTCATTTTAAGCCATTTTTAGCCTAACACTTTTATTTATTGTTTTTTATGATTTACTTGTATTTTATTGTTGTTTTATTTGTTTTAATTTTTATTATTTTTTATTTGTTTAATTTTATTCATTGTTTTCATTTTTAGCAATTTTTATCCTAACACTTTTATTTATTGTTTTTTATGATTTACTTGTATTTTATTGTTCTTTTATGTTTTAATTATTATTTTTTATTTGTTTAATTTTATTCATTGTTTTTTCATTTTTAGCCTTATTCATTTAACACTTTTATTTTTTTTTTATTTATGATTTACTTGTATTTTATTGTTCTTTTATGTTTTAATTATTATTTTTTATTTGTTTAATTTTATTCATTGTTTTTTCATTTTTAGCATTATACATTTAACACTTTTATTTATTTTTTTTTAATTTATGATTTACTTGTATTTTATTGTTGTTTTATTTGTTTTAATTATTATTATTTTGTATTGTTTTAATTTGTCTGCGCAGCACTTTGGAAACAATATAAATAAAGTGGATTGGATGAAATTTTTATAAATCAAATGTTAGAGTAATTTCTTGGTTTTTCACTCTTGTTTGAGTCATTTCTTGCATTATATCATTGAATAATATTATTTTTAAGTAATTTTACTCTTATTTGAGTGGGATTTTTTGCTCCTCTACCCACTTCCCACATCCCTTTATTCCCACTGTCATATTACAATCAATATGTGTATTTGTAATGAAACTACTGGACATCATATCAGGTTTGTGAAGTTGTAGTATATTGTTTTGTATCATGTTTTTGTATATTTATGGAGGATTGTTGTGTGAGAGGACAGAATCTTACAGGGTTTGAATAGGACCTGGGAGAGATCGGTATATTATTCAAACATGCATGGAAACCTCTTCAGACATGTTTTTGATGAGAGAATAATGTTACATGCATAGTGAACCTTTAATTCAGTACATTTTTACATCATATGGACCTCAAATAATATAACATTACACTCACTGGGCAATAACAAACAATACACTTGTTTTTTTTTACCTTCTGTTGACGCGGTAATGTCATTTTACCATAATTACATCCCGTAATACCCATGCTGTGGTTGGTGTCCATGGCAACCCCAGCTGCCGTGCACATGTGGCTTTATGGTGCGTCTGCAGGTATTTGGGATAATGTGCGTGTTGTTGTGGAGATGCTTCCTGGTAGTGGGATCACATTTACACCTCGTTAACCTTATTTAAATAGAACGACGGACATACTTCTGTAATTACACATGGACTATCTGCCGCTGTGGTCTGACCCCCAGTGCTCCAAAGGCAAGGAAATTAGACCCAATGATTGTTTTTCCTGTCTGTACTACGATACTGCTATCACTGCTACTGCTGCTACTGCTACTACTACAGTTACTGCTACTGCAGCTACTACTCAAGCCAGTGGGACTCAAAATAAGAATCGTAGGTTTTACTCTGCTACTCATTCCAGCTTAATACAAATCCTCTTCTTTTCTTCAAATGAATGCTTTACAGAAGGGTCCCGCTACAATACTACTACTACTACTACTACTACTACTACTACTACTGCTACTGCTGCTGCTGCTGCTGCTGCTGCTGCTACTACTACTACTAATACTATTGGTCTAAACCTCAATCCATTAAAGGGAAGGAAATTAGACTCAGTGACTACTTTTCCTATCTGTACTGCTATATTACTACTATTACTACTAATACTATGACTACTACTGCTACTACCACTGCTAGTACTAGTACTGCTACCCTTGTTTGACCCATACTTCACAAGAGGGAAAGGAAAGGAAATTGGACTCAATGATTGCTTTTCCTGTTTTAACTACTGTACAACTACTGCTACTTCCCTACTTCTGCTACTGCTACGAGCTGCTGCTACTACTACTACTACTACTACTACTACTACTACTACTACTACTACTACTACTACTACTACTACTACCACTACTACTACTACTACTTCTACTACTATTGTTGCCACTACTGCTAGTAGTACTACTACTACTGCTACTTCTACTCTTACTATGCATCCTCCTCCTCCTTCTACTACTACTACTTCTGTTATTGCTGCTGCTGCTGCTGCTGCTACTACTACTTCTTCTACTACTACTACTACTACTACTACTACTACTACTACTACTACTACTACTACTACTACTACTACTACTAGTACTGCTACTGTGGTTTGACCCATACTTCACTAGAGGAAAAGGAAAGAAAATTGGACTCAGTAATTGCTTTTCATGTTTGAACTACTGTAAACTACTGCTACTCTCTACTACTCTACTACTTCTACTACTGCTACTTGCTGCTGCGGTTTGACCCATACTTCACTAGAGGAAAAGGTAAGAAAATTGGACTCAGTAATTGCTTCTACTACTGCTACTTCTACTTCTACTACTGCTACTTGCTGCTGCTATGACTACTACTGCTAGTACTACCACTACTACTACTACTACTACTACTACTACTGTTGCCACTACTCCTCCTCCTCCACCTTCTATTGCTGTTACTATTATTACTTTTACTAATACTATATATGCTACTACTACTACTACTACTACTACTACTACTACTACGACTAATACTACTACTACTACTATTGCTGCTTCTGATGATACGAGTACTACTGCTATTACTCCTCCTACTACTATTGATACTTGTGTTGCTGTAAAAGTGTGTATTCTTGACTCCTCCTACTACTATTGATACTTGCGTTGCTGTAAAAGTGTGTATTCTTGACTGGCCAGACAACCAAACAACCAAACACTCACCTCACACCCTATTTGACTTAGACCAGGTGTGGAGTGCCTTGCCCAAGCACACAACAGCAGTATTTGCACTGGTCTGAGCTCAGATTGAACCTGACCTCTGCGGTATCTGTCATCAAGAAACAACATGACGCGTTATCACAATTTTGAGAATATATTTGTGGAAACGTGGCATTTTGATAACCTCAGGTCGTCATCAGTCAATCGGTGGACTTATGGTATGTGCGCTTGACCCGCTGTTTATTTGACTGAATGTGACGAGCGCAAATAAACGAGCCGCTCTGACTAAGACTCGGCTCATGCAGGTTATGAGTCAGCAGATCGTGTGGATTTATACGCCAAAGCGGAGCCCAACCCATGCGGCGTCTGAGGCCAAAGTAGAGCTCAAAATAAAAGGTTATGGACGATGACTCACGCCTCACAGCGAGATGGTTCCAGGTTTGAGTCCCAGGTCACCCGAGGCTTTCTGTGTGGAGTCTGGGTGAGTTTATTGTGCTCACTCTGGTTTCTAGCATCAACCCAACTGACCTTTTTCACAACATCCCGAAGCGCCGCGATGTAGCGTAAACGTGACTTCTGGTTATTGCTTTTCTATGGCAAAATATCTGTGGAAATGTCTCGTGTATTTTCCACCAGCTTCCACCAAATCTTCATCCCACAAGCTCGACAAAGGACGTATTATGTCTATGAAGAATTTATCCACAACTATCAAGGGCAAAAAAGATGAAAACTTATGTCTAGCATTTAAACTGCACAAATATCTCTGTCTGTGCATATACATTTCCACAGATATTTTGCCACAGAAAAGCATTAAGAAGTCACGTTTTTTCTACATTGCACCACTACCTCAAAAAAGTCTATACAACACAATAGATCAAATCCTGCAGTTAAGCTAGTCCTGACCAAGACCTGATCTGGAGATGTTTCCTCACTGCTAAACCAGTGGCTGTGGATGGGTCAAATACTGAGACTGAAAGGGACTCACTAATACTGTATTTTTCGGACTATAAGGCGCATCTAAAATCATGACATTTTCTCATAAATCCACAGTGGCCTTATAATCCAGTGGCCTTATGTGTGACCTTTGGTTGTGTTTAACCTCCAACCGATTTGATGTTGTCCACATTAGTCTAATAACGTATTAGTGGGCGAGTCAGGAGGAGTAATATGTTGGCCACATATAGGGCGACTGTGCAACATACCGGTAGTTCTGCCGTGTGCTGTACAAGGACCCAAAATGCAACTGTTAAGAGACATGCACCATGCAGATTTCAGGTTTCGTGTTAAAACTGAACAATGTTGAGAGGGATCCGGGCATGTTTGATGCCCAAATCACCAACTGTTAAACTTGTATTTTTGTGTTAGCTACAACTGAGAGTTATTGTAAATGACCTGAATAAAGTTCGATTTATCCGACACACGTTTTGTTTCTCTTATTGTGCCTTATAATCCGATGCTCCTTATGTGTGGACAATGACACAACTGACATATTATTTGATACTGCGCCTTATAATCCGGTGCACTTTATAGCCCCAAAAATATGGTACTCTGTTACTCAAATTAGACTTTAATCTGACCTTTATTTAAACACAATCTGATCATATGTGCAAAATCCCTCAGTTGTCAGGGAGAATGCATCAATTTGTTAACCTGACAAAGTTTATTTGGTGGGATACTTTTCAGTTCTGTTCAGAAAGCCGGTGAACACTGCCTTATATCTGCCTGCGAGGGAGGAGCTAATTAAAATGAAACTAACGCTCTATTTGTTTACAGTTTCTGTTTGTCAGCCAGGCCCATTGAACTCGCACTATCCGTTCAGGCTATAATGGGCACTTTCATACCTCTGGGCCTGACCTGGCTCGCCCTATTGAAACGTATTTGACCAAATAAACTTTTGTCCAGTTGACAAATTGAATTCCTTCTTTTGCCAATCTGACTGTAAAGCACTGACTTGGCTGGAACTGCAGAAAGTGGTGATTTGTGTTGTTAAAGTCTCTCACAATTAACATTATAGTCACAAGCTGAAAACCAAACCTAAACAAGACCAGGATTCATGTTTAAAAATGTCTTGTTTAAATCCATTGTGTATTTTTCATGAGTTTTCTGACCGTCTTAAATTATGCACTATTTATTATACACTGTAGATAATTCATTTTGGACCATATGAGTGACCAAACCTTTCCCCTGTGTGCGTTTGTGTTTGTTTGTGTGGGTGCAGGTCACACGGGTCGTCTGCTGCAGTCCCTGTGCTTCACCAGTCTGTCCTTCCTGCTCCTGCACATCATCTACCAGATCACCATCCACAGCCTGCTCGCCTCCAAATCCATCTCCTCCAACTTCAACTGTGAGTATGCAGCCGTTAAAGCGCATAGGGA
>JACN01025322.1:0-31132 GCA_000787155.1 Scartelaos histophorus
TGAATACATTTAAATTTTATTTTATTGTTATTATTTTAATTTTTATGTTACTCACATAATAACAACAGCGCACCCGTGTGGCACAATTAGCAATTAGCTACTGATCATAACAAGCATGTAGCCTCTATGTTCTTTGCTTGTGCTTCACGTAACTGCAAATTCTGCACGCTAACAAGTTACGTCTTTAATAACTGTCTGAGCACAGTCAAGAGCACTGGTACACCACAGTCCCGTGTCTATCTCACAGATGCATGTATTTCACAGACCTTCTGCATTTACTGTATGTATTTACATTAACCACATCCGGGCAGTGGGCACGTGCACCTGCCGTTGGAGCCGTTAAGACGTCACGGTGACGCCGGTAATGGTCGGTAAACGTTGATAAGCCGTAGAGGATCAACTATTCGTCAGAAGTCTATTTAATGGTAATAGTTTTGTAAGTAACAATTACTAGACGTGTGAGACCACTGACAAGTTATTATTATTATTATTATTTTTTATATGTAACAGCTTTGTGAGTTCATATCTGAATAATGTAAACGTTAGCCTAGCGAACACTGACTAGGACTTGTTTTACGTTTACTGCAGCAAAGACACAAGACACAAGGTGCTTTTGTGTTTGGACATAAATATAAGTATAATTAAATGGCCTTAGTGTGTTCCCCGGAATCTGCAGAGAAGAGGATGGATCGAGACAGAGGGTTCAGCTTCAAACTCCTGGTGCCACCCCGGGTCAGCCACAGTCAGGTCTCCGCTGTGAGACCCCAGGAGATCCACGACAACTGCGGGGGCTTTCAGACCCCAGTGCAACAGGTTCATCAAACAACATCCAGTCAATTCTGCATATTTTAATGTACACGGGTAACATTTGTGTCATTCGTATCTGCAGGGCTTCACAAAAAGTTTTGACAAGGAACAGCATATTTCCAATAATAAAAGCATACTTACCCCATTCAAGCCAAACCAAAGGCAAGGTCTGGTTTACATTTTTATTCCTACCTTGTATTTTTTCATAATTGTTATTAATTATTCAATATTATATTTACAAATAACTGTCTCCTTTTATAAGACTGTGTGAAGATGAAAATTGTTCCACCAATAGAGAAGGAGGAGGTAATATTTTAGTGATATTGAGGTTTATTCTTTCAAAGTAATATATTTTGACTTCTTTTATTGTTTATATGTCCCAGAATAACAATACTGGGCAACTTTATACCAAGCTGTTAGACGAGGTTGAGAAAATAAAATGCTGGAAAGTGAAAATTGATTCTGACATAGTTCAAAAAGAAAGGAAGCTCTACGAAAATAAAAGAACAATTGAAACACAGCGCAAAGCTATTCAAGAATTGCAGGTACGTGTTTACAAAGTGTGCCTCTTTGGGCCAGTATATGACATGCAGCAATAAAAATGACTTTGATCATGGCATTTATATTATTTTTGGCAGTTTGGAAATGAAAGTCTGAGCATAAAACTGGAGGAGCAGATTAGTGAAAATGAAGAGCTTAGAAACAGGTACGTATTCATTAATTCAAACTAACCAGATAGTTTTAATGTTCTAGTTTTATTCTAGAAACAACGTAACACGAAACTTGTGCAATATTCTGAAAGACACATATGAACGGTCTGTTGAGAAAATGCACTTATGTAAGTAAAGTGAAGATATATTTAAAATGTTGCAAAATATTTGGAATCTAAACTAACAAAATGTGTCTAGTTGAATGTGAACGGGAGGAAACGCACCATCTCTTGCTGGAATACCAGACAGTCCTTCAGGTAACAAAAGAAATATAGAGTAAATGCAAGAAATCTTTTGCAGTATGTGACCAAGTGGGCCTTTGTCCTTTTATACGCTCATTGATTTCAGTTCACACAGTTGTTAATTTCTCATTTCTCCATAGTGAACATAACGATCACAGGTTTGTTTTATGTAGTCTTTGTTTAGTCATAGTCTAAGTTAAATGCCACACATACACAACTTACTTTAAGTATATTTTATTTAATTAAGCCTGTTCCTTTTAGTTATGCATTTCATTGACATTAAAGATCCACCTACTTACCTGCTGCTCCACATGCTCTGGAGACAAAAGAGTGACCATGCTGTAGGTGGGCCATATTTAAAACCTCTGGGGGAGGATGTGGGCCAGACCATATGGTTAATTTTCGTAAACATGGATTATTTTTGCCATGCTTATCACACTGAACTTGAATAAATATTTGTTAATTTGGACAATATTCTGAGTCTGCCTCCTACTTACGACCACATTGGCTATCTTCCTCACACATTGACTATTTTAACTGATCATTTGTTTCTTAACACAGAAACATGTTGAAGCATTTGAAGCTCTACATCTCAAATCAGAGGCTGTCCGATCCAAACTGCAGAAAAGTATTCAGTTTTTATAGTTTTTTTTGTTTGTTTTTTTATTCAGAATTCTTAAACTGTGGATGTTAACACACAATTGGCTCATGATTTTAGGTATAGATGAGCTAATGATGTTTGAAGATCAGCAAAACGAATTACAACAAGAAATTGACAAAAAGAAGGAAGAGGTGAAGGCATGTTAAACAACTGATACTTTGCAGGTGATGTCATCAACAATCCCTGGGGGTGTGGTGCTAACTGGAGCTTTGTTTTAACACTATTTTATCAAAAGAACTGACTTAGTTGGCCCTGCAACAGTTGATCTGATGTGCTGTCAAACAAGTCCCTCTCAAATAACATTGCAGTCACAACCTAGCATCAGCCAGTTCAGTTAATCTTTGAACCCACAACTTTTTGTATTTGTTCTTTTTATTGTATTGTGACTGTGTTTTGTTAAAGAGTGCACTGTCTCAATGGTAACTGCTGAACATTTGACCATAAAGATACATGTGGAACACCCCCAGTGCGATATCACTGCAAAGTATCAGAACTAATGTGTGACTGTACTACGATAACTGTACTATTTTTATGCACAGGTTGAAGCTCTTCAGACTAAGCTTAGAGACAGTGACAGTAATGTGAACAACATGTTTGTAGAGCTCCAAGACATTAAAGAACACAGCAGGACACTTCAAGAAGAAATAGGTCAAATTACATGCTTTATACAATTTTATGTCTTCTCCAGGTTTCCATCCTACCAAATTTACATTTTGTATTTTCCACAGATCATAAAAGCGACATCCTCAGAAGCTCAAATGCTGAACGCGATTCCCTCATTAAAAAACTGCAAGATACAGAAGAGCGCTGTAGAGAGACAGAGGTGCTTTATCAAACTCTTTTCCGGATAATTGAGACCCATTAACCTTTGTGCCATTTTAACAGTTTTTCCTCCATTAATTTTGAAACAAAACAGCAAGCTATGGCCACTCTGCTCACAAAGACTGAAGAATATGAAAAAGTGATTCAAACTAAAGAGCTGAATGTACAAGACCTGACCAGAGAAACAGCTCAGCAGACAGAAACGCTTGTGCAGATGCAGAGGACTGTGGATGAGCTGCACAAGTTACTGGGCACTGAGACTCAAAAGTAAATTCATTCTTTCTACAATTTACCAAAATAGACTAATATGATCATTTATCAGCTATTTACTAAATTACACAATGTTTATGTATAGGGCTACAGAACTGGAGGAGAGATTAAAAGCTAATATTCAAGAACTTGAAAAAACAAAAAAAGACATTGGTAATTATCATGCTAAACTTTCTGTATAGTGTGTGGGTGTTTTGTAATTAGTTTCTACTTTTGTAGGAGAAATGTCTGAACTGAGTGCACAGAAAGAAGAGCAGATCAACAATATCATGGAGCAACTGGTAAATCACCGTCTAAGATGAAATACTTCTTATTCAATTCAATAACAATGACACTATATATTTTTATAAGGATGCAACAACCAAATCTATGGAGGCCATAAACAGTAGAATGTCAGAAGTCACAGGCAGAGCAAAGGAACTGGAGGCTGAGCTTTTGAATAAAACTGAGGAAGCTCAACAACTAAAGGTGATTTATACATTTTAAACCAATTTGTACTATTCTCATGAATACATTTTTGTGTGATTGTTACAGGAGGCTTTTGATAACGCAGAAAGCAGTTTAGCGCAGCTTGCAACAGCTTCAACACTTGCCCAAGTCAGTCAAACATTTCTTTTTTGCATATACATAATGTATCCTGAAGTACTTACTACTGTTGTTGCTGATACTCAAGGTTCAAGCTGATGAGCTACAAAAACATTTGACCAGTGAACAAAAGAAAAATGAGGCAAAGTCATCTGAAGTGGAGCAATTACAGAAAGAGATTACACAGCTCAAGTGAGTAACACACACTGGTTATTATATACTATACTTTTACAGACTTTTATCTGTGTTATTTTGCAGATGGACATATGAAAAGCTTTTGTCGAACTTTAATGAGCTGCAGTCTGTGAAATGTGGCCTTGAACTGAAGCTCGAGAGTCAATGCCATGATGTTCAAACAGTTGAAAAAAGCCTTCTTCAAGCTCAGGAGCTGACCAACAAAATGGTGCAAACTGAAAATGAAAACCAACAATTGCGGTTGGTTTGTTTTAATAATTGCATTTAAATAGGTGTAGATACTCTAAATATAATATAATAACATCGTTTCCTTTCAGCTGTGAACTTGACTCCATCAAGACCACTCTTCATCAAAAATGTCAGGAGACTGACATTTTGAAAAAGTACCTTGAAGAAAATGAAAGTGGTCTCCAAACTTTTGAGCAGTTATTCTAAAAACAAAATCTAACTTTTTATTTCTATTTTAGGGTGAGAATTTCTTGGATGAAATTTCAAAAAAGGAAAGAAGAATAAAAGTTATTGAAGCTCAGGTAATCTATTTTTTTTTTTGCTGCTAAAAGTTCAATTCAGTCCAAGTGTCCTTATAAATAAAATTCAAATTCAAAATTCATTACACATTTTATTGTCATCTTGTAGATCAAATCACTGAAAAAGCAAGTGGCAAAACAAACTACCAAGTCCATTGAACTACAGGATACAGTATGGCATTCTGGATGTTTCTCTCCTAAGCAAAAATACCTTTCAGATTTTAATATTGTTGGTCTTTTTTCACATCTCATTCTTGTAGATCAACAATCTCCAAGAAGAAAACCAGAGCATAAAAAATGTACATGAAAAGGAGCTTCAGAAACTACTTGAAGATCAGCAAAACAAGTCAGCAGTTGCCCGAGAGCTGGAGATTGAGGTGCACAATAAGTCTCTGTGAATTGGACTTATTTTAGCCATAAACATTAATGACTTCTACTCAAATTAAGGTTCAAAAACTGAGATCAGAAACGGAAGAGGCCATCAGGTGCCGAGAAGATACAGAACTGAAGTGCCAAAACAAGATCTCCGATATGGTCGCTCTTATGGAGAAACACAAAGTAGGACCATTTCTGTAAATCTATATGATAATGTTCATGTGGAATTTATTTTATTGTTCACTTATTCCAACCAGAGCCAGTACGATCATATGGTTGAAGAAAAGGAAGCTGAACTCCGGGCAAACAAGGAAAAGGAGATGAAAGCTGTTGCCCATGGAAAAGCATTGGTATTTTATTATTTTACATACACTTGAAGCTGAATTGGCACTAGCTACACACTCTATATGCGTGACATCAGTTGTAAGCTCTGCCTGTGACTATGTATGGCTACATTGTCCCTCTCCAATGAATAAATACATTTAAAAGAATTACAATAATAAAAACTCTAAACTGATTTATCTTTTTTAAACAATTCAGAAGCAGGAACTCTCAAAGCAAAAGAAAGAAAATGATTCTTTGAAGAAGGAGCTAAAAGAGCACATTAAAGAGAAGGTCTGACACTTGTGTATTTATTGTTGTACAGATTCTGCACCTTTTAAAGTGTAATTACTAATGCATTACAATTGCTGTAATAGGAAAACCTGCAGAAGGAGTTTATTAACTTAAAGAATGAAAAGAAAAACACGCAGACACCCGGTGACAGCAAACAGGTACTTTTCCCTCACGCAACAAGAAATGTAACTTGAAAACAATTTTTACATTACATTAATTTACATATTTACAATTTAGAAGATACTTATAAATGACAATAAAAAGGAAGAGGAATCCAAAACTCCAACGGAGAGCCTTTTAAAACTGTACAAATTTGACTTTTCCAAGGCCAGAAAAACACCCTCCTTAACCAAAGAGGGTGCAGCTGTAGAGAAAACAAGTGTAAGTCACCTGTATTTTATGTCTATCTATACTATTTCTACCTGTATTTCTTTTGCTATTTAACACTTTGGGTTTTATAACAGACACAGGTATCAGAGGTCACATCAGTGCAGACTTCATGTCCAGCAACTCAGAGAAGCATGGTATGCTCCCATTTTTACACTGGACTGACAGCATATTATTTTTATACATAGGACATATTTATGAATGGCCATAGCTAACGTGCTAGCCTCTTTCTGACTGGCTCCTGTTAACTTACATTAGGATCTTGTAGCTCGTCTCTGTACCTGCTGCTTTGAGCCTCATCATCTTGATCTTCTTATTAACCCGCTCTACATGATCCTGATGTTTTATTTTTTATTTATTTTTTCGCTTTTTTGTCTGTCAAAAAATTGATAACATAGAGTCTGGCTCCAGATTCGCTCCTGTAACCATTAGGAGCACAAGCCTCATTTAAGTTTAGTCCACTTCTTATATACAGTCTGTATTTATGCACTTTTCATTTTCACAGGGCATCCATAGTAAAGATGTGAAAATGCCCAAAAGTACTGCAAGACGATCTGCATCAAAGATTAAAGTAAACTTTCAGTCATGTAGAATAACTTTGGATATATTTTTAGTTGTTGCCAGTCATCCCTGTTTTTCAGTCTTACAGAATCCGTACTCCACCCTCAACCGAAAAGAAATTGGCCTGGAAAAAAGGCACCATAGAACTAGACCCAAAGTCAGACAGCTCGAATCAAGGAGACCTCTTGGTGAGATTTATTTATTTAGAACAAACCTAACACAATTATTCTAATAATATGTGAGGAAACATAATACTTGTTATTGTTTAGGTGTTTGCAAATACATCTGCTCCTGTAGTCTTAGCTGCACACTCTGCTGACAACTGGTTTAAGGTAACATCATCATTAAGTCCATTTAGATTAGTGTCTAGGCCACATTCAATTGTTGAAGTGCATGTAAGGCCATTGTGAATATGGAGCTGTTATTTTACAGAGCCAGAGTCCTCTAAATTTGAAATCACCCAAAAACAACTTAAAGCTAGCAGCAATGAAAAGAATGAGAGACGCAGGCTGGACCGCTGTCACAGGTGATGACAAAAAAAAGAGGACAAATGAAAAAATCTTTGCCTAAGTGGTGAATGCTGTTGTAGGTTGACTTGTCAGGGGCCAGTTTAGTTGCCTCATCATTGTTCTTAGTTGCTTTTTTTTTTTTGTATTCTAAAACATGAAATTATAAATATTTATATCTTAGGTATGTTCTGTGTTCAGCTTGTATCTATTTACTATATTGGCCATATTGCAGTATTGAAGTTTGCTGATGTTTGTCATTGTTAATACCCAAATACCTTGGTTTGTATTTGTTGTATTGTTCTTGTTAATAAATAACACATTCTGATATTTCAGAACTGTTGTCTGTTGCATGGTTATTATTATATATATTTAAAACAATGATCTTTCTAAGGTGTGAGGGAATGTAACTGTGTTTTAATGAAGGAACTCCAAGCTCAACTGAGCTCCGTCCTGTCCGGCTGGTGGGACGTTGTCATAGATCGGATGGTCATTATAAAGTCTTTCAGAAGTGACAGGTGTGCCAGGCTCTTCTGTCAGGCCATCTAAACAAATGTCACATTTAAGAAAACCAGTTCTTGAGACTTGCAGACGATAGATATGAAAAATCCACTTACTCCAATCTGCTGTGCTCTGTAGAGGCTGATGCAGGAATTGCAGTTTGTGACTCCATCTGTAGAACTTGATGGCAACCACGACCAGAACAGACAAACCCAACACAACACTAAAGGTAATAGTTAGATTCCTGTCAGAAATACTAAGCCACGGACCTAAGGGGAAACATCATATTAACATTTCAAAAATACAGTTGTTTATTAATATTAGAGGTGGGCAGGCTATCAAAATATCCATAATCTTGGGAATACTTGTGAGTGTAAGTGTTTTTATATTCTCTATCTACTGGGATAATGCCTGCTTTAAATATGAATTATAGTTAACTCAAGAAGCAATTTATGAAGAAAAGTTGTTGTAAAAATAACAGTAAGAGAGTTCTGAATTCACTGATGACATTACACGAGGGAAATGTGCACCTAAGAAACATCTGATTCTTTAAACAGGATTTTAACAAAATAAATATTTTTTTTACATTTTTATTTGACAAATAATAATCTCTGTGAGCATTTGAGAAGTTTGCGCTCAGTGTACGACAAAGTTATAGAATTAGTGTGACGTCATGATTGACAACAAGGAAGTACAAGTTTAATCTTAACAAAATGGCAACCCAAAGAAATTCTAATATTTTTGAGCAAAATTTTAAATCTAATAATCTTATGTGTGTGTAAGTAAAATTAGTAGTCTAACCTATAGCCCACCCTTATTTTATAACATGGCTTATTATTTTTACTTACCTGGTGTTGAAAGTTCAGACTGGGAGGTGGAAGTGACGGCAGATGAGTTTGCAGTAGAGGTTGTATTAACAGCAGCAGTAGTTGTAGATTTTGCAGTAGTAGCTGTAGTAGTTGAGTGGAATGTGTGGCTCTCAGATGTTGATGGTGCTTCCGTTTGAGTGGCAGTCGTAGCTGTGGTCTCTGACGTCCTGTTTGTAGGCTCCATGACGGTGGTGGATTTTATTGTCTGAGCCTGACTGGAGTCTGTAAAAGTATTGTTGTCTGCAGCATTGGTTGGAGTTGTATCGGGAATCGCAGTTGCCAGTGTGGTTGACTTATTAGAAGTGTTCAGTGTTGGAGAGTTGTCTGATATGACTTGGACTCTTACAGTAGACTGACTCCAGTTTCCATTATCTGTTGTTAACTCAGCAAAAGCAAGTGACAGGCAAAAAGTCAGCTTAAAAGCCCATGTATCCATGACCTCTAAAGCTAGCTGTGGTGAAAGACATCAACATATTACTTATCTTATCATTCATTAGAACTTGGATTATCAGTACTACTAATGTATTTATTAAACCGTGCTCACCTGAGAATAGGAAGAGGGAAAAAATAGGTGTGGAGCGGTGCCATGTCACTGCTGCCTCTGAGCAAGATTGTCTTCCTTGTATAATGGCACATAAAACTAGCAGGTCAATACTGTATAAACTTCCTCAATCATATGTTACCCAGGAGACACTGTTATTGTTCGGACCAAAGATCAATCCTTCTTGTCCCTCACGTTCAAAGATAACAGTTATTGCCAGTAATAAGTCAGTAATAAGGAAAACTCCCAGATTAATAATTACAGACGAAATCCATGAGAATAATAAAAATCAAATGGAACCGGTGAACAAAACATTTCGCAATCCTTTTATTGACTGGAAACAAAAGAAATCAACATCCTTAATCTAGGCAATAAAAAGCAACAAATGTATATTGTGCAATGAAAAGTCAACAGCATTATGCTTCTGTGTTTTGACTTCAGTATCGGTTAGCAATAAACTTATGTAGACCAGAGATTTTAAAAAGAAAATAAAATATAACACCAACTTTGTGAACGCTATAAATAAATTATCATTAAAAAGTACATTATGATTTTGTTCTATAGTAACAATGCAACAGTGTTTACAGACTTTAATTATTACAAATTAGCAGATTTTAATATACACTGTCTAAAATCATTGACAGTAAATTGCACAATATAAATCAATATCTACATTTAATTTCAGAATAATTAATTTGTATTTATAGCTTAGTGGTTTTCTCTTTGCTTATAATTTCAGGAGGTAATTCAGTGAAAGCCTTGTTGTCAATTCCAACCTTTTCTTCTGTATGTGGTGCCTGTGGAGGATCAACACAATAAAGAATGTTACAGCATCTCTATTAGAAACATATTCTTGACATAATTTTTTTTTTTGTATAATATATATTTTTACCTCTGTGTTACAGCCACTGAAGCAAAACAGATCACTCATCTTCACAAACAGATCTGGATGGAGTTTCTCTTGTTTGCAGCCTCCTAAAATGCAGGATGATACACGTCAAAGATAGTTATGCAATTACAGATTTAAAAAACAAAAAAATCTTACCTGTGGCTATGCTAATGAGTAATCCAGACACTACTGTGACCAGGACACCGACGACAGAGAAGTATAGGTAGGACAAAGAGTACCAGGAGTCTGCCAGGGGGGGTCTCACACTGACAGAAAACATTTTTATTAATTTGTTTTGTTTTATTTGTATTTTTCTTTACTCAAACAAATCAACTAACTAATTATTTATCTGTTTTTTTTTCCCTTACGAGGGCAGTGTGGTCCAAGGCGCCTGCGTGGTGTAGTTCTGGCTGATTGTGCTGTTGCAGCCCACAGTAGTGAGTGGGAGAGGGAGAGTTCTATCATCTGACGAAGGGTAAATCTGTGAACCAATCCCTACCCATAATGTCAAAACCAGTCCGATAATCATTCCAGAGAGACCTCCCTGTAAAACACGGGTAAGATTGTTAGTCTAGTCATCTACAGTGACCTTGGGACTGCTTGGGAGTACAACTACTACTACTTACTATTGAGTTTGATGTGCGGAAAAACATGCCTAAGGTGTAGAGTCCGAGGAGAGGACCACTGATCATGCCAAAAATGGAGAGGGCAGCCTAAAACAACAAGGCTTTGTGAAATTGTTTTTCATCATTTCAACCTCACGGGGGAGATAAAGAGCTAATATACAACACCCCAAGTACACACCTGCAAAATGCTTCCCAGTAATGAAGCAACTCCAGCCATTCCAATACACAATCCTCCAAAGAACACACCTGAAATCAACAAACCACTATAAATCCCACTATGAGTATGCTCTTTTTAAAGGTGCACTATGTCACTTTTCTGGTAGTGAGTTGTTGCTTTATCATGAATCTGACATTAAACATATTTCTCTTCACGGTGAGAAAAAGGTGGCATAGTCTCCTGCAGAAAAGTTACATATGTCTTTACTCAAGAGTCCCACAATGGCGAAATGTGTTGGTTAATGTGTTAGACAAAAGTTTACATGAGAGCTGCTGCACAGACTCTTAAAAGACAAGTTGCACAATAATGCTGTCTGAGTCCAAACCCTATGAAAGAATTCATGTTTATGAGCACTGCATGTTTTTGCAGGTAATAAAAGGACTAGGTGCATTAGGTAAGTCACAAAGTATTTGATTTGCATTTAGTTAAAATCAGTACTACTATGTGCAGCGGCAACATAAGAGACAATCTTCTATAAAATGTATGGGCCTAAGATAAGATAAAGTTTTATGTACTTGATTGTACTAGACTAGGATCTTTAATGACTTCGAAACGGAACTGACACCGCCAGACTGTTGCGCTCATAACGTAAAAAATAACAAAATATATTATTATGTCAATTGACTTATGTTTTGGCATAATAATACAGTATTGTTTTGATTATGTTAATTTAAATGCTTGAAAAATGAGCTTTCATAGAACTGATTGTTGAAATCTTTTGCTTTTTAAAATCTTTCCAAGACTTACTCAGTCCCATGTTGAGCCACGTTACTTGTTTCTGTGTGCGGTTGGTCCACAGTGGAATGATGAAATCCTCCATTGTTACGGCGACCAGAGCGTTAATGCTGGAGGAAACTGTGCTGTGAATCAAAGGGTCATCCTCAGACTTTGGTAGTGACTTTGACTGTTGCTATTGGAAGGTCTTATTCACATGCCCTTTACCATTCATAATTGAACATATACTTTTCTGTATATGGGATCTTACTGAAAAAAATACAGTATTGTTAGTAGAGTATACAGGTCAAAATCTAGGTCAACACACATTAAAAGTAAATTCTACATTTGCATTTCAATAAAATTTTTGTTGCTAGTTAAAAAATAAATAAATAAATAAATAAAGAAAGAAAGAAAGAAAGAAAGAAAGAAAGAAAAGTTTTGGACAGTGTTTCTTATGCCAATGCACTCCCACTAAATATGTTACCAAATGATACAATGCTGAAAAAATATAAAGATTTAAAAAGTTACTGTCACATCCCACTTATACATTTAAACTGCTGGGTTATATGTTCTACCCCATTGTTTCGTTAGGGTTGTTGGGTCACTGTTTGGGTTATTTTCACAGAGTTGCATTATTTTGCTTAACCAAAAGGCTGAGCCAACAGATTCAGGGTCAGAGTTATCAATGATGAACATTTTCTCACCTTTCACCGGGTTTTTACCACAACTCTTTTAGAATTACGCTTATGAGCATGTGATTTTAATGAACTGCCTCTTTAGACAGAACCTTTGTAGTCACCATAGGCAATTTTAGCTCTTCCTCTGCCCCCATTACCTGTGGTGTGCCACAAGGTTCTATTTTAGGTCCCATTTTATTTTCTATTTATCTGCTCAACTCAACAGCGCCAAATCTGAAATCATTTTAATCAGTCCCACCAGTCCACCTCCCATATCAGCAATAGTCTCTGCACTCTATACTACTACTGCCACAAACCTCTGCGTCATTTTTGACTCTCACCTCAACTTCCACCGTCACATCAAAAAAGTCTTCCAATCCTGTTTTCTCCACCTCCCGACAATTAGCAAAATCAAAACTATCCTTTCCCACCCTGATCCTGAAAAAGTCATCCACATGCTCATCTTCTCCTGTCTAGATCACTGCAACCTCCCCCTCAAATCCATCTCCATCTGGCTGCCTGTGTGATTTTAAGATTTTACTGATAACTTTCAAAGCTCATTTAGGTCTTGCACTGTTATATTTCAGAACTTTTAACCACGTACAAGCCTTAGATCCTTAGGTCCAGACCTGACTGACCTGCCTAAGGAAATAAGGCTTGTACCATCAGTATCATCTTTTAATTTTTTTGCTTGATTTTTCTTTCTTATTTCTTTTGATTCTATTTCTTTTTATTTATTTATTATAATTAACTGAATTGTTTGCATCATTTTATTACTTTATTTTTGTGATTTTTTTCTGAAGCTATTTACATTTTAATAATTTTGTGCCAGTTAAGGTTAATGTTATTACTAAATAAACATTAACTTCTGGAATATATGGAGTCAACTGTTTGTGACTATCTGCTTAAATAAATGGACATTGTGTTTTTATTATGCATCTGAATGTGTCCTAGATAAAGGAAACATGTTTTTCATGTTCTATTTGTCACAGAGGAAGATTCTAATATATTAGACTTGTCTCTCTGTTCTCTCCTCTCACAGCAGAGTCTCCAGCACTGCACTGTCTACAGCCTTGAGCTCACAGCCTCATCGCCTGAGAACTCAACACACCTCAAATGTAAGACATGAATAATATTATATTTTATTAGGTCAAGTCCCTGTAGAAGATGTGCCACATATTTGACCTGTTAACATGATAATTTCTCTCTCTTTTCCCACAGTTGAATCTCCTGTTACTGAAGCTATGAAATCTGAACTCTTAAAGCTCAACTAACTCAATGCTGCTTCTGTCACTTTGAGTTGCTACAAACAGCAAGTACAACAAGGACATGAACTCAGCAGAGTGGTTAAATATAGAGACCCAAATGATTTTTAACTCTGTGCATTTTTGTGTGTTAAGCTATTTTACATTTATCAACATGTGGTAGTTCACAGTACGATCCAAGCTTATCTTAAAGATAACATATTCTGCACATTCTTCATGTTATTCTCTTTTTTAATGAGTCCTCACCTAAGAGTGCCACTGTACGCTGCAGCCACAAACAGGCCTGGGATTCCAGGATACACAGCCAGAATATCCATGACCAGATATGGAAGGAGCTGCAGAAATGGGCTGTTATTATTAAGGAAAATAACCAAAATATTGTGATATTGTATAGCCAAAAGCCCACAATAATATCATATCACATATATGTCGCTAAAAAAACTGAAAGAACTACATAGACTACAGTTTAAGTTCAGGCTACATGAAGAAAGCACTTTTATAAGCACTTTTAAATCATCGGTAATTGGATTATGACAGGACCAAAGCTTGTCAAAGTCTTTAACGTACTATTTACGATTTTGTTAAGCTCCATAAAATATTGCAATAGATATTTTACCGTGAGATGCATATCGTCAAAATATCGTACTAAGAGATGTTTCTATTGTTATGTCCCTAGCTATTATACATTATTGACACTTTTATTATGTGGAAAAGAAAGCAGAAAATGTTTTTTTTTTTTTTTTTTTTTTTTTTTTCCTTTTTAGAGACTGGTCAATAAGAAGAATAGTTACCTGATCATAAGTAGAGACATCACCGTTTGTAAACGGGTCGCACATCTTGTAAATGGAGTACATGGTCAGTCCAGTTAACATAGCCAGGCTCACAGTCAACCACAGCCCCACCAAAAAAGCACAAAATTTTTTTTTTTTTTTTGTATATTTCACCTTGATATGAGACTGGTCAATAAGAAGAATAGTTACCTGATCATAAGTAGAGACATCACCGTTTGTAAACGGGTCGCACATCTTGTAAATGGAGTACATGGTCAGTCCAGTTAACATAGCCAGGCTCACAGTCAACCACAGCCCCACCAAGTTCACATACAAAGACCTGAGAGAAATGACATTACACAAGAATGAGCTCCAGGCTCTGTGTCAGTATTACTCTAAGTGCACACTTACATCTTGGCATGTCCCAGCGTTTTGCATGAGACGTAACGCTGCACCTGGGACTGGTTTATAGAGTATATTGAGACCCACATCACGCTGCCTCCAATGAGAATACCCCAGAATGAATGGCGCATTCGAGGGTCTGGGTTAAAGCTGTGGTAAAAAGCACAAAGTCACAAGGTCCCATTATCTATGTCATGTTTAGTGTATTTACTAAAGTAACTAAATATGTGATTTACCAAAATTATTAATCAGAATACAAATTCTGAGTAAATGCATTCTATTACTAAATTGGTAGTATTCAGAATACATTTACTTTTCTAAAATCAAAGGAATACATTGCTGTATTCGATCATGTAATTGCAATTCTGGGTTCAAACTGCACAGCAATAGTAATACAAATAATAAACCTCAGTGTGTCTGTACACAGTGTGTACACTGTAGTAATTCACAAATTAATGATTAAATATATGGATAGTAAACAATGCAAAAACCATAGCCCTAAAATTAAGAAAGTAAATTAATGGAGTAAATTTCACTTGACAAGTAAAATGATCTATCAATGGAACAAGACTTTTTGTAGACAAAGTATGAAAATGCATCTTGCTACAGTTAAGATAAGAAAAAAAAAACTTTTTCTTAAAATAAGAAACAAAATCTAATGTTGCTTGAATTAAGAAAAGTTGAATTTACTAAAATAAAGTAAAATGCTCTTAATTTAAATAATTTTAACTTAGCTAGATGTTGCCTTTTGCAGTGATATGAAAGCATGAAAGTAGAATACTCTGATTCTCATGCAACAACATACACCTTGATGCTAGTATTCAGTATTCTTATGTGACTAAATACATATACAAGACGGCTCTGGACTGCTGTGTATTTGGTAAAACTGTGGGTATATTATTCATCAATCATAACTGTACATAAACTTGTTTTAAGTCTTTTTATAGTCTCACTCAAATGTTTTCAGACGTTCTCCGTCTCTTGCGTCGTCAAAAATCTGTGTGAGGCCACCCTGTAGTACTGCTCCTCGTGCTATGACTGCCACAAACCCGGCCAACATCACCACCATCTGCAGCACATCAGTCCAGATGACGGCCTTCAGACCTCCCTGTGAGAAGAGCCACAGTCCAGTCAGTCAAATCAGTTAATATTACAGTGATGGTGCTGGTGCCAACCACTTTTATGACTAAGGTCATCTTCATATAAAATATTACTAAAGAATGAGAAATTTATACCTCTTTATACCTCTTTGTTAATCATTTAAAGGACAACATGTTCTCACTAATATTGCTCTAATCAAAATAATGGAGTATTTGGTTAATATTTTACTGCATTTTACCAACCAAAGTGCAGTAGAGGATGCACACTGCTCCTGTGGCCACAAGCACTCCCCATAGATTCAGTCCTGTGACTAAACGATACAAAAATGATTCAATCATATTTACACTATTTGTAAAATAGATGTTCTCTGTCACAAGAACTTACTTTGATTTAGAGCGAGTGCTGGAGCATAGATGACCAGACCAGTGTACAATGCCTAAAAGACATTAGTTGATTAGATTGCAGTAGAAGAGGCCTGCATTCATATTAAAGGAAATGAAAGACCAGAAATCCCTTGTGCATAGTCATGACACTGGTGTCATTTACCGTCACATGACAAAAACCAAACATAAACACTGGACAACTGGCATGTGATTAATAGGACATATCCATCGTTCATGTAAATGTAATTTTATATAATCATTTGAAAGGTTTTTGTTACCGTCTGTACAATGTACATTGATGTCCCGATAATCCGAATGGGTCGACTAAAGCGCATCTCCAAGTACTACACACAAAGACAATATATCACACTCATGAGAAGCTTTCTAGATAATATTATTCTATATGCAAACACAGAAAATTGCGTAATATTCACATTAGCCCCAGTTCGTTTTAAACATAAAACATACAAGTATTAGCACTATTTTCAAAATTTAAAATAAAATAAAGTAAATATATTTTGTTAATATCTGTGCACATGTTTCCTCTGGTTTTGTAACTTGTTACCTCATAGGCACTGGTGATCCTCAGTCGATAAAATAGAGGCACAAAGAGTTCTGCAGTTACAGTGGACATAATGGCATATGCAAATCCAAAGAGCCAAAAGGCAGTTCCAAAGCGGTAAGCCTCGGCAGGTGTGCCGATGACTGTGATGCCAGACATAAAGCTGGCAGTCAGAGACATGGCAACAGGCACGGCAGTCATTTGTCGTCCACCCAACAAGAATTCGTCACTGGTTGTTTCCTTTCGACCCCGGATCGCCTGGAAAAGGCCAATGCCAGCTGACACCAAAATAGTTGCAGCAAAAACCACATAATCCCACACAGAGAAGGTAGGCACAGGGCCACCAGTGCCAACCATGATTAACAATGTAATTATGTCAGAACAAACTTAAAACATAAATTCACTAGGCATTTTTTGATCCAAAAGTGATAAATAGGGTCTTGTCCATGTACACTTGCTTCCACTGATCAGTGAAGAAAGCCAAAGACCAGCAAGATATGTCTATAAAGATTAGTTGTGTTGAGTTAATCATCTATCAAGGACACACTGACAGGACTACAGGCAGTGCTTCTGAAAGATGAGCAACCTGTCTGTGCCTCTCTGTTTTCCCCTCACTACACTGATGTTAAGCAAATACAGTCGTTTTTTCTTTAAACACAACAGCACAGGGAAGATTTGTCATTTATACTCCTGCCGCTCCTGCCTAATTTGTCAGCAGTTTCTTTGTCAGCATGTTTTTTCCCGTAGAGATAACAAGTAGCAGCATTACTAATATTGTATCTTTGGTAAGACCTTTTGACATTTTTATTTCATTTGAAGACAAAGTATGTAACATTTCACCTACACTGTATATTAAGCATTTAAACTACAACAAAAACTAAACTACTACTACTACTACTACTACTACTACTACAAAAACTACTAAACTACTACATGGAAAGTAAATTCTCTGAAAGTTAATGTAAAATCACAGTTAATGTTTGAGTTGATGACTAAGAGGAGTGACTTTTCCATACCATTAGGGACTGTAAATATTACCCACAAGAACAAGACTTGGAGTGATCTTTATGCTTTGCTGACTCTTATGGTAAATTAGTCTCGGAATCATAACATAATTTCGCACCATGTCACTGTTTTAGTTAATTTGTATTCACATTACTGTTAAATGGTGTAAAAAGTCTACTTGTCACTACACTTGTGCGAGGGTAGTTTATGACACCTAGTGGACAATCCTTAGGAGTGGAAAGCTCTGACCTGGAGCAAAATGAATGTGTTCATTATGCAGAGCGCCTCATGAGCGTCACCATAAGCTCAGTGGCCTCTTACATTTTTCATGTCATTGTCTTAATGGACACTGTCTATCCTAAAAGCAAAGATTATGGCTTATTTGAATAAAGACTGGTTTTAATGTTTGTATAAATAGTGTGTCATCAGGTTCCCAAAGCTCAGTTTCTTCCTCTCTGCACAAACAGGTGAGTGTACACAAACTACATGCTATTTGTGCTTCTTTTAATTGTCTTTTATTTCTTTTAAATCAACTGTTTATGAATGTGGCGTGTTCATGCAGGTTATCATAACACTGAATCATCTGTGTTGACATGGAAACATCAATGCTCGGCTTTTGGCTGTTTATTCTATTCATCCCAGCTTCCCCCATGTGTGTGCCATCTGACTTCACCCTGTTTGTGGAGAAACCGGAGTGTAACTTCTGTGTGGCAATCAACACCACAATATGCACAGGATATTGTTACACGATGGTATGCATTTATTTAGTGATATTATGATGACTACATGTTGTTATTTCTCACTCTGTTTTATTGTGGGATGCAGGACAACGTTGTGAGGGGTGTAATTGGCCCATTGTTGTACCGGCGAAGACAACCTGTACAGACAAGCTGCACATATAACAAAGTGGAGTACCGCACTGCCCTGCTCCCCGGATGTGCTAATAATGCCAAGTTTACATATCCTGTTGCCCTGAGCTGCCACTGTGGTGTCTGCAAGACGGAGAACCATGAGTGTGCCCACAGGACCAGCTCTGGTTTGCAACAACTGAGTCAGTCCAGCTGTACTAAACCAATTTGGGACAGTTACCCATATTTGGGTCAAAGTGATTACTCTATCCCTTTCTAATTTTGTTATGACATCTGTATCCTTTGTGTTGCATATGCTATTATTTATATTTAATTAGGTGTGTATATGTAACCTTTACTATCCAAAAACTGTTTGTGATGTCATATCTTCCTGTACCTAATTCCCACACTTCCTGTGTATCCTGAATGTCCCCTAATTAAATGAAAAGCCTTTAAAGAACTCTTTGACTAAGCTGTGCTTGACCTAATCACATCCTGTCTTGTACGGTAACTTTCTGTTTACAAAATAGCACCCACGCGACCATGACACCCAGTGTCACCCCTGCTGAGAGGCTAGGGCTATATTTACATCAGTGGTCATTGTAAAAGGCACGTGATTAGTGACACACCTACTAACACTGTGACTCTAGCAGTGCTGGTAATCCTGCCCGGGAAAAGTACTATAACTTCCACAAAGCTGTCACTGCAAATGAGCTCACTGCAAATGAGTGTTTTTACCACACTGGCCTGTTAATAATATTTCCCATCAACACTATTTGGAGAAAAAAAACCAACAGACTAATGATAACTAAATGCTACAGTATAATACACTAGATGACAATATACTATATTCAGTGTGAGTGTATAACAAATAAATGAACATTCACTTTTTACATATGACTTTTCTTTTACTCCATGTAAACCATGGCACATATGATATGAAGGCCTGTGATACACATACCCACAATGCCTGGCCCTGAGGAGGTCATGAACTGAGCATTATATGGCCAGCCAACCAGGGGACATCACATGACTCCCCAGGGGCCCTAAGAATAAACTTCTGTATAAGGAAATGACAGAGAAAAACAGCAGGGAAAAATGAAGAGACAAAACAAGGGGAGCCTCTCAAAACTTGACTTTATTCCACATTAAACCTTTGCAGTGACGTGCCTTTGTAACACATGAATAACCTTCAGTTTTATAACCTGATGATGATATGATCACACTGGTGCACTGGGCAAATGGTTTGAATTCTTGTTTTAGAAACCCTAATACCCAAACGGATAACGAAGTACCTGACATGGAATTTGCTTCCCTCAGCAGTCCAACAGAACCAGCTGCCACACAGCGATCAGGCTTCACACAAACGTACCATTTGTTTGTGTTCTGTTTATTCACCCGTAAAAAAATACATTTTATATAACGCTGGCCATTATTTTGAGTGTGTAATGCTTGTGCAGGACCATAGCACATATACAGTGGATATTCTTATTAATATGCCTTTAGATAGTGTTAAAAGTGTTTGATTTCAATCTTAATCTTTAATTTTACCCAAAACGTCCCCCATGGAGCAGCATGATATTAAACACAGTTCCCAGGTCCCAGGGCTTGTATCGGCCTGCAGAGCTGCCTTCTCTGTTGCAAAGTTGTAAAGCCTGTTACAGAATTTGCATACATTTTTTTTCTGTCTATGCATTAGCAGTGAACATTTTTTTCTGTTTCTTCATCGCTTTCATTAAACCATGACTGGGCTCATTGTGATCACAATCGTGAGAATGGTCTGCAGACAGGTAGCAAAGATACCTTTGTGTGAACCCCAAAGAACCGGTTTTAGAATGTTCTAGATCCACCTGGTACATAAGGTTCCTATGTGGCATTTGCCGTAAGCTTCTGGATTTACATAACCATAACATTGACTTTCTTTTGTTGAGACTACGCCCAAATATTTCACATCACATTCATTCGCATCTAGATGTTTCTAAGCTCTAGAACATGACTTTTATGTAAACTCCTGAGGTGAGTCACAGCTGCAGCGCACTGATGTCATCCTGATCATCACCAGCTTTGGCCACTTCAACCATCTGTGCTAATGCTCATTGTGCTAATGCGGGAAAACTCAACTATAGAACTATTACCCCAAGAAAAACTGCATTTTGGACAAAGGGGATGAAAGTAAAGCGAATAGAACAATGGTTTTCATTTTCCACCCTTTACTTGCTATAACACAGTATGATTGGCGCAAAATAAGGAGGAATGTGTAAAACAACCAATAATCGCCAAGAAACCCTCCACTCCAGCCAATGAGCACAGGGGAGTTGATTTACTCCAGCCAATGAGCGCAGGGGGGCGGGTTTCCTGTTAGAGCAGAGACGTTTGGGGGGCGGGACTAGTCGGAAGCGTGGAGAGTGACTCCGGCTCCGCCCACCGGCTTAAAACTCAATGGAAATTTCCAGCGCCTTTACTCGCAAGTTTATCAGCGACCGTATCGGGTGACTGAAGGACAGAAAAGCACAACAAACGCGAAGAAACGCCTAAACAACGCAGCTTTTTGGTGAGTTTTACTACTTTGACATTTCGCTATCACCGTGCGTGTTGTTAGATATTTTACACTCAGTGGAGACAAGTTTTCTTTGATCAGACGAATGGGCTGTGAGAAAAGCCCCAGTGCCGCAGGGTCACCCTGTCCACTGATCCTTCCGCCCAAATGTGTGTAGACACGAAACCGGGCCTATAGATCCTGAAAATGTAACTTTTATTTACACATTTAAGCCAAGTAGTTTACTTAAGATTTTCGTAGGTTTTGCCAAGAAAAAAATATTAAAAGTGGAGATGCCTACTGCATTGGCCATCTTGAATACCCCTTGGGGTCCTTTGATACTTTTATATGACTTAGTAGGACATATTTTATTTTATTTTAATTCACTCACTCATAGCGGATGCAAAAGGGCGGCTCGCCATTTTTGGCTTTCCGGTATGTGACGTGGCCACGCCCAGGGGCTGTCCTAGTCCCATGACCTGCTGTATTTAGATAAGCCCAGAGCTGCTGTAGGATAAGCGTTAGTACAGTACACAGGAACCTGTTCACAACTTCCTAGTAACTTGAATTCTTTATCTTATTCCAGCTTACTATACTTCTTGAACCAACTATAATCTATTGCGTTTTGCACATCTCCCTGTCGACCTAAATCATCATGTCTCAACAGCAGATCAGGTAAGGCTTGAATGAATGAATAACATATACCATACTACATAAATGTACATTTTTCTCATTTTAGAGTTTAAATTTTACTTTGTCTTTTCAGCCTCCCAGCCAAGCTCATCAATGGTGGCATCGCAGGCATTGTTGGTGTCACTTGTGTCTTTCCCATTGACTTGGCAAAGACCAGATTGCAAAATCAGAGAGCAGGCCAGCAGGTGTATAAGAGCATGTAAGTCTGGTTACTGACATTTTGATGTACACATAATACAGACTTTGACCCATTTCCAATTTCCTGGTGACTATATGTATATAGGTATTACTTTAAAGCCTATAATAACAGCTATAATGGCTCTGGCATTGCTCACTGTAGCTCTCAACTAGAGTGTGATGAATTGCATTGTTCTTTGTTTCACTGATAACTGTTTGTAATCACTTAAAGAGATTTGGTCTTTTCCACAGGATGGATTGTCTTGTGAAAACTGTCCGAACTGAAGGCTACTTTGGAATGTACAGAGGTAAGACTTTGACACACATGAATGTTTCAACCTTAGATTGCTGTAAAGCATCAGAACTTCTAGAGCAGACTGTTGTCTAGCTGATTACTAAGAGTGTATAGCACTTTAGGGATCAAGTGACATCTGCATGAATCCCCTAATATTTAAAAAAATGTTTAAACCCATAACAGCCTATATGCAATGTGTAATATGTTGTGTAAATTATTTCTAAACCATGCAGTTATAATTACATGTATTTTGTCATCAGTTTGACTTCTTATGGAAGTGGTTTAGTTGAGGTGATAAAGAATAGACCTCTGCTTTTGTGAGGAATGCTGTTGTTTGCATCTGTGTTTTTCATATTACAGACTTGGGTCCCCCTGGGATTTTGAAGGCTAGCCGATAAGGCGCAGCCACGCTGGAGGCAAATCATTAAATGGTTCTTACAATATTGCTCTATTTAAAACTTTAGGCACACGTTCATGTTTTGCCATTTCTTGTCCTCTTGTTTGACCTGTCTATTTTGTCTCCCATCACTATTTGTTAACATACCTAATTTCGGGACTGTGCATTGTGTCCAAGCAGACTTTGGGTAATCTTAGTTTTTTTTTTTTTAATCTGCCATTTGCCAAGATTTACCTCAAGTCTCAAGACACAAAAACAGCCCAGAATCTGTCCTGTCTTTTTGCTTTACTAACACTTCTGTTGTCTTATTTTTTTTAACTTGGTCACTCTTTTAGTTTCTTGTGTATTTTACTCAGATGTGGTTTCTCATTTACTTTCAGCTCTTTTTTTCTGTTTCACTTTCTTCCTAACCATATTTATGTAACATCTTGATGTCCCTCATGTTTAAACAGATCAAAGCTCCTTAAACTGTATATTCTAGTACATTTATATTACTGTGACTGACTGATTATGTATTGGGGTAATGACTATGAAGGGTACAGTTCTGTTGTAAATGAACATATTGTTAAGACACAACTGTTAACAGTAACTTTGTTTCTCATCAGGTGCTGCTGTCAACCTTACTCTGGTCACTCCTGAAAAGGCCATCAAACTGGCTGCCAATGACTTCTTCCGTCATCACCTTGCCAATGACGGGTAAGCTGACATTTTTCAAGTCCTTTTTCCCAAATTTTCTTACCATTTAACTCAGATGAATTTGTTATCAACAGAAAGGGACTGACTGTGGTCAAAGAGATGATGGCAGGGTGTGGAGCAGGCATGTGCCAGGTCATTGTTACCACTCCAATGGAGATGCTGAAGATACAGCTACAGGATGCTGGCAGACTTGGTGAGTAACATGCTGAGTATGTGCCAAGTGTAAATTTAGGCTTGTTAATTTGGCATGCATTTACTAAAGATACTGTCACAAATTTCAACAGCTGCCCAGCAGCAAAAGCCTGTGATGATGGCTCCAGTCAAGCTTGGGACCACAAATACCCTTCTGAGTCGCTCTTATAACTCTGGGACTGTGGTGACTGCCCCACGTGCTGTGTCTGCCACTCAGATCGCCAAGGAGCTGCTACAAACCCAAGGCATCCAGGGGCTCTACAAAGGACTGGGGGCAACACTCATGAGGTAAGCCTCATAATGTTTTTAGATGGACATTTTCCCATTTACATGTTCTCATGCCATTTTATTATGTTTCAGGGATGTCCCATTCTCTATTGTGTATTTCCCCCTCTTTGCCAACTTGAACCGTCTGGGGAAGCCCAGTGCAGAGGAATCGTCTCCATTTTACTGGGCCTTCCTGTCTGGTTGTGCAGCTGGCTCTTGTGCTGCTGTAGCTGTCAATCCCTGTGATGGTAAGCTGGGTTCATTGTGCGTTTGCCTATTATTATTTTTGTGAATCTGATCATTGACTTAATTTATGTTCCTCCTAGTGGTGAAGACAAGGCTGCAGTCTTTGAACAAAGGGACAAGTGAAGAGTCATATAATGGGGTTATGGACTGCATCAGGTGAGATATATTAAGTAATGTACAATGATTTTTGCCTTGAAAGTGATCCAGAAATTGACATTGTTTTTTGCTCCCCATAGTAAAATAATGCGGAAAGAGGGACCTTCTGCCTTCCTGAAAGGAGCAGGCTGCAGAGCCCTGGTCATTGCTCCTCTGTTTGGAATTGCACAGGTTATGTACTTTGTGGGAGTTGGAGAATATATCCTTGATAACTCACCACTGAGATTGCTTGACTGAATTTGAACTTGAGAAGAAGGCTGGCTATGCATGGGGAACATCTGAGTCAAGACAACTGTACACCTGGCAGCTACCATTGGTTTACATTTTTTAAAAGTCTTGTGTAACTATTTTGCAAAACTTCAGGATTGGTAGATGCCTGATTTTTGCCTTCAGTATGGTCTGACAGATGTGTTGCACTTAACACTTGTGACTTACTCAGCAGACCAGGGCAAATGTTTGCACTTACAGCTAGCCTTACCAATTTGGGGGACTGGATCCAGTGTTGCTCATGTCCCTAAAACGGTCTAGTTCCCTCCATGAGGGAAGACGTAAACCAGTTATAAATGTGTCTACATTTTTGTGTTTTTAACTCCTGAATGAGTGGCTTGCAGTACTTTTTTTGATTGCAGTCTTTTATAACAGACTTGCGATTGAGGTGTTTAAAAAACACATTATTTATTGCTAAGAGATTTACTTTGACTTTTACACATTATTTCAAGTTACTGTGAGTCTGACTGATCATTAACCTTCCATTAATATTGGGACCATTCAATAAGTGTTCTGTGTCCTCTTCATTACTTGATATTGTTTTAAAGTAATCTGAAAACTTGATGCACCACCAATTTGTCTGTTACAAAATATATGTGTATGCATACCATTTGTTTGACTTGTGGTTTATGCCTTAAGAGATTCTGCTCTTGGCCAAACATGCATAACTTGCAACATAATATGTGAAAACTGTTTTATATGTATAAAAGACTTTTGTACACTGTAAATAAAAAATGTTGATGTACATGATACTGAATTGTTTATTTTATCAAGATGTTACAGTATGTTGTCTGTATAAGAGTTGTAGTCATGTTAAATAAATGTCCGTGGTGAAGACAGGACCTTTTGGCTCTCATCAGATCAGGCAGTTGATCTAAAACAACTGTCCGCATACAAAGCTCACAGTTGTGACCACAATGTGGTTGTTACAGAACCTCCAGGACACCAAAATCACTTATTAGCAACAAAATGCAGAAAAACGTCAAATAAGTAGACATGGGTTAAAGCACCATACTTTAATTGGAGTTAAAAATGTGTTAAACCTGTTAGACTAGACTAAATGTATCACACCAACAATATTTACACCACAGAGATTAAAAACCGTAAGTGTCACAGTACAGAACACATCGTGCTTCCATGAGCTCATAACTTAAAAATGACCTGGAGGATTTACAAAGAGGCAGTTTATCATGAGACACCGCCCTCGCTAATGTCCGGGTTTGAAAATGACATCTACACTGCCTCATTGTGCTTCAGTAAATATATAAGTGGTGACAGAACAAACACGTATACAGTCACACGGAAAGGATAAAAGTGCAGTAGCTGGAGGCATAGCTTTGTGGATTAACAGGCACAGTTTGTTCTGCAAAGGGAGGCTAGTCCTCAAAACATTACACTAAGCACATCATTGATCTGGTTTAATTAACAAAAGGCCTGTATCATGTGCTTTGAAGTAGCAAGTATGAGCATGTAACACATTTTATATAACAGTATATATTTACAAGTCTCAACATTCGTCTTGTTCGTCAAAGGCATGGTTTGTGTGTAGTGTTGTGTAACTGTTGGCAGGCACTGCAGTTTGACAGAAAGATGCTGAACACTCAGGAATGTGTTAGGAGGACACGAACTGGGCTGTATGTAAAAACAAGGTCTGTAAAATAATTATGGTTGTATCCTAATTTTAGGCTGGTGTCCAGTGTATTGCTTCCTATTTGGTCCAAAATGTACTTTATATCAGTCAAATGTAATTCAATATTTTGCAGCCATTTCAAATTAAAGGACCTAGTGGGGGCCATGACTCCTATATGACCTCCCTGCTGTTCCTTATGGCGCAGCAGAGAACCATACTGAAGATCATACCGATAATCTGAAACGAGAGGGGTCATTGTGTAAGACAAATGCCACAAGAATCACCATATATGAATCACATCAATGAACAAAATGACTTTATGAAGTGTGGAAATAAACATACCATCACGCCAGCTATACCAATCCCAATGTAACCAATAATATGCAGCTTTGAATTGAAGAAGTCTGTAATTGCAGTTAGACAATCCTATAAAAAGACACTTAAATGAGTGACGACTGAAGTTCAATTAAACATAATAGACCAAATAATACTCTTATCTAGAAATGCTGTGGCAATTACTACTCCCTCCACTAATTTGAATTTCTTAAATAAAAGGATGAGAAGGATAAAATGACATTTAATCATACCAATTCTTAGCTTATTTTCATGAGAAACACTTGCATAAGAAGCTAACTAGTAATTTATTTACAAAGTAGAGAATGAAACATGCATTACTGCCACCTAGTGACCAAAATGAGTAACAACTCAAAATGGACCTTTTTGTCTCCCTCTTCAGGACACAGAGATGAATCAGGTGTGGAGCCTCCACAACAGTCCAGCTGGAAACAGAAACATATTTTTTTCAGTGTGTTCACTAGTTTAAGCTTTGATATTAGATGGTCAAATACAAAATATACCCACTGTTTTGTGATAAATATTTGCTATTGCAGTGCCATTCACATTGGTGCTGTCGGTGATGGAACTGCTGTAAAACTTCTGAACTTCCTCAACTATCTGTATTATAAAAAAAAAACAAAAAAACATTTTGTATATATTTTGTATATATTTTAGAAAATCAAACCCATGCAAATCAGAAAATGCTTAGTTACCTGTTTTTTATTGATAAAACCAAACACACCCGCTGCAATCTCGGCTCCAAAGATGATCAAAAGACAAGCAAAAAACTGGAACAAAGAAAAATATTTAGGAAAAACAGGCCAACATTATGTCCTAATACACTATAATTAATAAATATATACAGATATGGGATAAAACAATAACATGGCCAATGAATAACACAGAACTGCACAAATGTTATTTATTTAGCTTTTGGACCAGACAAGACAGTACTACCAGTGAGTTCAGTGTGAATCAGCTTATGTAATAATAACACTTAACACCTACTGAAGCTAGAAGACACTGCGACTCCCTTACAGCTCCAAAACATCCAAAGAATCCAACCACCATCATGAGGCCTCCAGCCCCCAGAAGAATGTACACCGCTAGGACAAACACAGAGAAAAATGGAGAGAGTTATACATAAAGTACTATCCTGAAGTTTGAGAAGGTAGGGTTAGCTTAGGTGAAATTCAACACTTCACCAGCAGATGTCAGCACTGTCCCAAGACACCAATAGCTCTGTGGGTGTTGTATTTATAATAGCCTGCTTGTTATATTGAGTAGGAAGGAGGTGATATAGCAGAATTTGGTTCCTTCTCCCACTGTATATTGTGATTATCAGCCTACTCCAGCCTTTGATCCTTTAGAAATACATTTAACATGGTGATTTTAATTGGATATATTGGTTTATGAATTAAAGTAAAAGTAACCTCTGAAAATGTAGTAATGCAAAATAGTCTCGCTATTACAATACGCATATCCCAGACTATAAATGATGGCATAAAAGAATAATAGGCTGGTTTCAATGAATGTTTTATAGTGCCATGTCCTGACAAATCGCATTAAGGGTTCTTCCTCTATTTACTCCGACTGTGTGTATAATTGTAGTCTATCTATGTTGCCCCAAGGAATCTCCTCCGCATCTGTTTACTCAAAGCCAATTCAAAATCTCTCTTTGTCCAAGCTATGATGTCGTCACCTCTCGACTCCCCATCTTGACTACCAGGTTCCTGTAACCAAACACCACACACACACCCCCCCCTTCCAAAACCACCAAAGGACTCTGCTTTGGGCCTCATCAGTGCCATCGACAGCAACCACCAAGGCAATTTAATTAATCCACAAGGGGGAGGACACAGGCTGTTGTTTTGTTGCTGCTACACAGAGCTAAGGACGGAGATGTTATACTCTATCCGAGTGACGAATGACAGGGATTCAAAGTGGACTGGGAACATACGAGCCCGTCTCCATTGTATATACAAACTCCTTTAATAGGAAGGAATTAGGATCTTAACTTGTAATGTTTTCCTTCACATTATTTCCACTCCAAAGCCTGATGATACAGCAGCCAAAAGGAGCACGGCGGATAAATAAACCATGGAAATATGAATATAACATTGTGGCAGTTCCAAACTATGCAGGCATTATGGTCCTGTGCACATTAGCGCATAAACAAAAACTACTTTTAAAAGATTTTTCTCAGATTTAACTGTGATTAACTCATTGGTCTTGATGCATCATTTGGAAATTCTGCTTCTATAGGATTAAATATCAACTCTGACTCTGAGACATCCCCTCATTTTTTAAAGACTGACCTTCAAGTTGTATTTTTATTAGTGCTTATTTATGTTCAGTAACTCCTTCCTTATTAATTATAATATCTCCTTATAAGGCCAACAGCGTCGATAAAGACAAGATGTCAAGATCTTAGCTGGAAACTGCATTTGCATTTCAAATTATGCAAAAGGATAAAGTAGTATCATAGGTGTTTGCATATTCAAATGTCATTTCTTCAAGCCTATTTTTTCCCTTTCCCTTTTTACGTTTCATAGTATTGTGGCTATTTGATATATTTACATGTGTCTGTTATCATTATCTACTGGTGTCACCTGCCCCGCCCGACCTACTGGCTCTGTCGTGAGAGACGCTGCTCCTTTTTAGAATCTGATGAAGTGAAGTCACCATTTTAGGTCATGGTGTGAACGGGCTAAACAAGAATAGGCTTCATTCTGAGCCTCTGCACCCACAGCCAGAGAGCGAGAGGGAGACAGGGGCTATTGTGTGCATTGATACTAACACTGAGTGAACTACTGTATTACTGTTTTAAAGCCAGTTGTCTTTATGCGAGGACGTTTTAGGAAAGGATGTCTGTCTGAAGGCATTCGAAAGCCATCTGAGCACATAATAGGGCACAATAGTTCATTCACTTTGTTATGATGTTAATTGTCAATTGGTGTAATATATGATGAAAAGTCTGACCCCTGGTAGCTTTGCCTTACACTTAAAATGCCAATGCAAATCCTCATGGGGTGTAAAAGCCTTGCAAATAGTTCAAGCCTAGTCCAGAGTTCAATATCGACACCTTCCTAAAATAATCGCATAAGTCATTTTTTCAGGAAACACAAAAAACTCCCCCTAAAATTGAAATTATGGCATAAATTATGGCAAACTAAACTTAGGCAAAAAGTGACTTAGGTGATTATTTTAGGAAGTCGACTATATAATATACATACATTTACCCAAGATCCAGGGATATTAATGAGCTTTGTAGAGATCAATATAAAAAAACATTATAAAGGTAATCTGCCATGATCTACAATGACTGATATATGACTGAGCTTTGCCATTTTGAGTATGTCTAAATGTGGTAGAAAAAATTGATTGAATGGCCGTACTCAGTATACTTAAAAAGTAAAATAGTAAAGTAAAAAAAAAAAAAAAGAAGCATCATTTTTGTATTGGTTTGCATTTAATTTTGCATTGTTTTAGCCTCTGTTTAGTATTTATTATAGTATCAGTTAAGTAATTTATATTTGCTGGAAAGTCATAATATTAGTGATTCAATTTTTATTTTTTTTTACTTTTACACATTTTTTGATAGGTCCAAATCTTTAATATTTGGAGTTCTACTTAATATCCAATAATATACTTACCTATGAAGAAGGTGTCTGGGGCATCATCTCCAGTAAGCAGGTCCACTGTCCCCGGGTCAAACCTGAGCCATAGTCCCACCGCCAAAACCAGGAGGCCTGACAACTACAACACAATCACATGACAAACGCACATTCACACAGACACAAGCCCAAAGCCTTCATTAACATTTACAGCGGCGTTTTGTCTGGCTCTGTCTCACATTCTCACCAGTCAAGGAGCTTTTGATGCACAGCCTGGGTTCCCACTGTGTCTTCTTTTTATTCTAAGCCAGTGCTGCCAGATATGTAAATGACTCACTTTAAAGCATGAAAGACCGTCCAAACCCAAATACATTTACGATGGGGCAGGCTAGTTGCAGTTTGGGATTAACAACAGGTCAATCTGAGTTTTATTTAGTTGTATTTATGGGTTATAGCCACAATATAACCTATTATGTAAGAGTTGGATATTATACAACTTATACACATATAGTAAAAGGTTTTCTTCATTCGAAACATAAGGTTGTCAATCAAAAGTAAGGGATGGACCATGGAGAGTCATTCTGACCCTAAACTTTATGCTAAATAAAACTACTCAAAAAGAAACAAGTTAAAATAAATGTCTAAAATGTCATATTGAACACTTAAGGTCCATATCTCATATCTCATTCTCCATCGCTGGGAGCATCTGCGGTTCATCTCCCATGGTGCATTTGGGCCACTGACAGCCTCTTTGGTGCCAGGGTGACGTAACATGTGCTGCGATTGGCTGCGTGTCCACAGTTCACCTCAGAAAAATGACTGAGTTTGGTATGGTGCGGGTGAATCGCACTACTCTGCTTTCATTCTGCCCTCAAACAATAAGGCTAGTGTGTGTTTGGGTGGGACATAATAAGAGATACATTAAAATGTGAGCACATAATCCCCAGTATTCTTATCATTTGTATCATACCAGTTCCTGTAAAGATAATCT
>KN506513.1:0-13046 GCA_000787155.1 Scartelaos histophorus
TTCCTCCTTCTTCCTCCCTCCCTCCTCATCCTCCCCTCTGCTCTGAGCTCGTGGCCGTCCTGACTCCTGCTCGTGCTGGTAATAGACGTGTTGTACAGTGAGTCCTGCTCAAAGGCACATCACTTCTGTTAGACTGGACCACAATGAGCCTGTCCATATAAATGTGCTGTTCTTTAAGTTCAGCTCAATCGGATCCATTCACGTTCTTCTATTTGATTAGCAGGGTTTCGTTTCAGATGGAGGGCAGGGACCTATAGAACTCTGTGGGAGGTTCACTGTTTTTGCAACAAACAGACATTTTCTCTTTATTCCACTTCTTTCTTTCTTTCTTTTTTTGGTTTTCTGTTGCTGTGAACGAAAGTCTAAGGACAGTTTTGAATTTGTTTACTGTGAACATTAGTTAATCTGCTGGTCTGTTATTGCCCAATGACTGTTTCACTGTTTGATTGAAACTTTCTGTTGGTTAAATCAACCGTTTTATTCAACAGTTAGAGACTGGTGTTTTGATTTTGGGTGAATCAAAAATAAATTGAATTGAATGATGGCACTGCTTTCTGAAGCTAAATGTGAGAAAATCATTTTGCCTTTGTTTATTTATGCTAGCAGAACAGACGGTGAAATCTGTGCCAGTTTTGTTTCACGTGGATAGGTTAACTTCACATGTTGGAATTTTTCAACGATTGCCTCGAGATACAGTTTTATTTGGTGATATTATGACTTTCAGTTTCCTGTTTATCTATTGTTTATTCTATTCCGCATATATAACATTTAGTTTAGAATTATTATAGCATTGACCTCTTTGCTAATGCCTCACACAACCCCATAAATAAAAGTCTAGAATCAAAATAATGAAATATTACATTGTGTAATATGTTGATTAACACATCCGATTTTGATCTTTTGCAGTATATTTTAAGTCATTCCCAGTTGTTGGAAAAAGTAGGTTGCATTCCTTTATTTATATCACTCTCTCCCAGATTAAAAATTCCATCATTTGTGAGATTATACCCTCTCCGCTCACGTCGATTCCCTCATTAAATAAATGGCGTTAATGGTAGATTATCGCTAGGCAGAACTACTGTCCCTTAGTCATTGGACCATCTGTGCCTCTTCAGCCAATGACACTGGCAATGCAAAATGTATGAACGCCCAGCCTGAAGTGACAGGGCTGTGTGCCTCTGCTGCACTTAAAGCCAAAGGGGACAAAACCTTCACTAGTGCACTTTTAACGAAATGCAAATGGGCTGGTTTATGCGAACAAAACAGTATTCTTGATTCTTAAACACTAGTGCATGAATTTAAATATGCAAAAAAAAGAGGAATGCCATTTTTAGTAGCTATTTCATAGTGAAATTCTTGTAGGAAGAATTTGAAGAATTTGCAGCTTTAATGTTTCATAACTTTTCTGGTAGGGGACTTGTCTCTTTGATGGTTAATGATTTTACTCTGAATCTTCCACAGTCTAATATTAAACTTGTCTATCACCATTAATCACATTTGTAAGTTTGCTGAGAGTAAGAATGAATGTTTTCTCATGTATTTTTGAGTAATAAAAACCATAATTTAATATTGACAGTCATACTGTGAAACATTCTTGGAAAAACAACTTCAGGCAAGCCTACCCAGCACCAGAAATGTTATGCAGGGCAAGTTTAGGGTTTTATATCTAATTTACCCTATACTTTTGGTTACTTGATTCTGATTTGCAGCTTGTTCAGCCTCCGTTTTGTCCTGGCTCAGTTGTGGTTCAGTCCTGGTTTAATCCTGGTTCAGTCCTGGTTCACTCTTGATTCCATCCTGGTTTATTCTGGGTGTGGTCCTGTTGTTCACTCTTGATTCAATCCTGGTTTATTCTGGGTGTGGTCCTGTTGAATTTATGGCTCATTTTTGTTTTCCTGTTGACTGGGACCAGGTTTTTTATGGTTTAGCTTAGGGTGATTCCAAAAAATGTGGTTTAGTTCTTCTATACTCCTGATTTTGATGTGGTTTTGTGTGTTTTTTAGCCAATATTAAACTTCCGGTACGAGGGAGCACAGGGTAGTTCCTTCAACCAAACTGCAAATGTAAAGCTTACACTGTAGACTCAATGTAAACATTTATCCATATTATTATTTTTCAGAACCTTATGGTAGCTTTAGCATTACCATATTGTGCTAATGAACCCTTTCTTGTTGGTGGAAGCCATGTAAATACAGAGAAAACCAGCCGTGCCTCCCGGAGCCTCCTCGTAACTGTACCAGGTCAGCGCACACTTGCCTCACATCTCCGCTCCCAGGTCTTTGATGTGAAACGCCATCTTTTATTGATGCTTCCATTAAAGTAGCATGGAGGGTCTGTGCGGGACCGGAGGGGGGCGAGGGGCAGGCCCTAGGGAACACGAGCCGGGGAAATAACCACACACAAAGTACAGGCAACAGTAGCATTAGTGGGCTAGGGCTGCACGGCATATTGCAATGGAATCTAAAGTACCAGTTGAAAAAAAAAAACTGTTAAGGTGGTCATTTTTAGGTATTAGAATTTATTACCCAATTTATGGGAAAAAATGTTCAAATATTTTCATTTTCTCTGGCTATTCTATCTCTTGACTGTGGGTTTCGCCTTAAATTCAATGTCCCTCATCTGTACTTACTGTCTGTGAGCATGCGCATCTCAATTTTGACTAAATCTCAGATCGGACTAGACCATGATTAAACCAGGACTAGACCAGCCATAAAACCAAGGAGACCAAAGAGGAGTGCGCCCTCTAGCTGCCCGCCGTCCTTAACACTATCTACAAAATATCTGCTGAATCCACGAAATGCTTGTGTGTTTTTTGCAGGGTCGTCCCGGGAGGTGAAGGCCCCAGCAGAAGTCTCGAGGTCCATGATCCAGAAGCTGAGGGGCAAGAATGAGTTCACTGTGTTGGCTACAGTCAAACAAGACCACCTCAACTCTGGGGTCATCCTGTCCATCCACCACCAAGACAACAGGTCAGAAAAGAGTCTGTGTGAGAATTTAGATGGACAGTTAGATGGTGGTACATTGTCTAGCTATAACAGATCTTTTAGTATAGGTTAGTGATTCTCAAACTATGACACATGTTTATAATTTAGTTTTTTATGCACATTGTTGGTTTCCTTTGTGTAATTTCCTTAGAATTATGGTGGAAAGGATACTGTCCTATTATAGACTTGATTTACTTCAGTGGTACTTGAAAATCCATGCGGTTCTTGGTAACTTGTGCGTGAAGAAAATATATTTTGTTAATTATAATTTTCTTAAGTGTAAATGACAGTATTAATGTAAAACAACTCAATACCCCATTACTTTGTAGATGTGCACTATGCCACTTTATATGATAGATTTTATGATCTCCATGGAGATGCTTTTGCTTTGCACTGTGTTATTAAACTTGCATATGTAATTGAGTTATTATGTATTGCGAGCAGATTTGCCTCTCCACAGATCTGACCCGTGTCTGTGCCTACATGTGCCTGTAGAAGATAAATAAGTTTAATGCTCTTCTGTGGAACATTCTAGATAGAGCAAGAACATCTAGCCGGAGAGGAGCAGGTGGTGGACCATTAACTCGGAATGTTGCATAATGTACTTATTTCTTTTGCAATAATCAAAACATGGGGCAATATTTTTTAGTATTTTTTCCATGAAGTAGAACAGTATGTGTGGTATTAGTTTTTGTGACCCTTCTCTGTACATTTAATTACAGCTTAATTGTTATGGATCACAATCTCCCTAATGTTTTCTATACAATTTGAGTATTTGCTTTAATGGCCATTTACAAGATAGACTCCCTTGTCCAGTGTGCAGTAGTGTGTGCACATGCAGCAGAGAATATCACTCATATGGCTCTAGACATTGACTCTGTAATCGTGGTCTGAAAACTGATGAGCCTTGGTACCGTTAGCATGCTAATTTTCTCCATTAGATCTATGTAGCAGAGGCATTTGGTGATCAGAACAGCAATCAAGAATCTCCCATAATGCTTTGAGTGAACCGTTTGTAGGCTAATGTAAGAATACGCGGGGATGTTAATGGTTTTACCCTTGGCTGATTGGGGGTCTCAGCCAATCACACGCCAAAATAAGAGTGAGTGTTTGGATGTGTTTGGGAGCGTGTCTAGTGTTAATTCACTGTCACTGGGCTGCTAGATGGTGCGTTCATGAGCTCTGCGATAAATGTGTGTCTGCATGGGTGGGAAAGTGTAAACCTATTAGGGAATCTGGCAGATTCATTATCATTATGTGCAGAGTGTCTTGTGTCTGTTTGTGTGTCTTTGCTGTTTAATGTCTTCAAGTTTCTAAATATTAGTTTATGATTTGAACATAACTTTAACTGTGATGTTGTGATCTAGAACTGGGCATTAAATGTCAAAAAGCAACTGGCAAAATCTGCCTGAGCCTGGAAAGTGAACATGAGAACTAAAAAATAAACAAAAGAGCCCTGGAACAACCTGATGTTGCACCATTGCTCACACATTTAGGAAGCCATAGTGTCTCCTGTGTTTTTTAAATAAATGATATAGTGTCTCGTGTTTTTTAAATAAATGATTAGGTAAAGGTGCATTGTGTAACTTTTTCTATTGGAGGGTCAGTCAAACACTTTTCTCCACATAGATGGAGAAACATCTATCTTTCTATCTTCATGGAGACCAAACCAGACAAAGAGACAGGTCCGATCTGTGGAGAGGCGGCACAGTCAGAATCTCTGTTTAATGTCATACTGTGGAACATTCCAGGCAGATCAGTGCCATATCCATAGAAACAAGCCAACTAAAAGCTTTCATAGTGGACCTTTATATATTTTATTATTTGGAAATCCCCTTAGGTTTATTATTGGGCTAACTGAAAATTCTATAGATGTGTGATGATATCCCAGTCCAGAGTTTTTTGTGAAAGGTGTGAGCTGTTACAATTAAAATATGTAACATTAAAATATGTTTCCAACAGTCAAAAGAACTACATTACTTTGGTTTTAGAAATAAACTTTAGAAATACATTTCTGACCATTTCTACATAATATTTCTTTGTGTGAGTGCACAGTGATTATTATTACCATATTTTTCGGACTATAAGCTGCATCTAAAATCATAACATTTTCTCAGAAGTCAACAGTGGCCTTATAATCCAGTGGCCTTATGTATGACCTTTGGCTGTTTACTAACCTCAAACCGATTTTATGTTGTCCACATTATGGCTAATAACGTATTACTCTGCGAGTCAGGAGGAGTAATATGTTGGCCACATCTAGGACGACTGTGCAACATACCGGTAGTTCTGCCGTGTGGTGTTCAAGGACCCAAAATGCACCTGTTAAGAGACATGCACCATGCAGATTTCAGGTTAAAACTGAACAATGTTGAGAGGGATCCGGGCATGTTTGATGCCCAAATCACCAACTGTTAAACTTGTATTTTTGTGTTAGCTACAACTGAGAGTTATTGTAAATGACCTGAATAAAGTTCGATTTATCTGACAAGCGTTTAGTTGTTTCTCTTATTGCGCCTTATAATCCGATGCTCCTTATGTGGGGACAATGACACAACTGACATATTATTTGATACTGTGTCTTATAATCTGGTGCACTTTACAGCCCGAAAAATATGGTAATATATATTTTTTTTTATATTAATGCCGCACTGAGGAACAGACGGTCAAAGCAGGACCATCTCCATGGAGACCAGCAGGCCGCAGACCCTCGTTAAAGTGACTTAATGCACCTTTTGATCCATGGGTTTAAAATGTGGAGTAGTTTGTCCAGCTCTTTTCTGGATCCAGGTTAAATGCGCACAGCAGCACTTGTCATTAAGGTCAATATGAAGTGAGTGTATGTAAATGTAAATGTATGTGCTGTGAGGAAGAGGATTGGATTTGAATGGTAATGTGGACATTCACTGTGTCAGACGTGCTCAATGTGCTCTGCTGATGTTGCACTTAAAACGCTCAACCCCTGACCATTCAAACCTTTATATTCACTGCTTATGTGAAGAGAGGCGGGGGTCCCGCTGAAGCCATGGAGGGACATTTATGAATTCATAACCCAGAAATGGACAGAAATGGTCGAGTTTTGATGATGCAAGCAGATTTTGTATTGACAGAAGTTGCACAAAATAACTTGGTGCCATGTCCTCCCTGTGTTACTGTGGAATTTATTAAACTTCCAGCAAACATCCAGTGATATTTATTTTGAACTAGTGACTCAGTAGTCATACAGTAGTGTAAGGATGGGTCCATATATCACTAGTGTTCACATGCATGGATGTTTTGGTCACTAACACAGCTTTAGAAATTTAGATGGAAAAGTGAAGCAAGGTGGACCAGAACAGCCAATCAGTTCTGACAAAGTGACACTTTTTTACAAGTTCTTTTTTACATGTCTGCTATGGAACATGTTTTTGAATTAAATGGAAATGGTGTGCACCAATGTTCTGCTTTTACAATATGCTTTCTGGAGGGAATAACAGAATAATTTTAGGAGAAAAAAAAATTGTCATCAGCTTTAATAATGGACTTTTATCTTTATTTATCTTTATCTAGTATGGAGAGTCTTTGGTGTTTTCTTTGCTATATTTTAGAGACTGATCGTCAGATATGAGCTATTCCCTGAAATAATATGTAATAATATCTATAATGAATACATATTTTTTTTCTAATAGCAAATGTTTTGAAACAGACCTATAAGAACAATGTATTCACATTTTGTGCAATGCTCTCTGTACTAAATGTATTCAAGTGTTCAAGTAAAAAGCTTCATTTAATTCCTTCCCCAAACAAAATAGGTGCTCGTGCTGGAGCTTTAAGGCCATTTGCATAAAGTATACCAGTACCAGTATGACGTATTGGCCAATAATTAAGGGGTGTGCTCCTGAGTCTTCTACTTTCTACCACTTTGAAATGACACTTTTAGACTGACTGTTCTGTAAAATGCATCAACCTGGTGTTTCCACTGGGCCCTCATTGTTCTCTCATTGTCCCTGTGCTTAGGTTCCTGGAGCTGGAGAGCAGTGGTCAGCGCAGTGAGGTGCGTCTTCACTACAGGACCAGAGGACAGCAGCCACACACTGAGCTATTCCCCTACAGCCTCGCAGACGACCAGTGGCACAAGCTCTCTATCGCCATCAGCGCCTCACATATCATACTCCACGTGGACTGCAACAGGTGAGACAGGACAGGGCACATGGTGGCTTCATCGTTATTGTAGGTTTTCTCTGGGTGCTTCAGTTTCTCCTACCTCCAAATACAGTTTCTGTGTGATTTTGTTGTACTACTTGCATGTCTACTGACAATTAAAGAATGACTTAATACTAGTTAATGCTAACATCTAAACCAGATTACAGCCTATTTAGTTTTTGATAAATGCCTGATGTCTGTGCTTTTCTCTCATCTGGATTTAACAAAGGTTTGACTTTTTTGGCTTGTTCTCCTGTTGTGACGTTTGGACTAATCACATTTGGATATTCGTCACCTTTTCTGTTCCGGCCTGATGAGTAGAAGCCATTTTAGAGTGATACAAATATCAATCTGGATGAAGCAGGAGAACAGAAAACATGATTTGACAGTATTGCTAAAGCAGCTGAAAAAACAGTGCACTAACAAACAGACAAAGAATCCACTTAACATACGTTTTCCAGACAAACGTTTGTTGTGCTTGGTCAGGTGCAGCCATAAAGGTTCACCAGTGACATGCATGACTTTAATAAGAGCATTCACTGAATAAAACATTACACATTACACAACTGCCCTTTGCTCAAATAAGGTCATGAGGAAGTTTATATCACACTATGTGTAGTATGTATGCTGGTTACATTAGTATTCATATCATTGCACCGTATTGGATTTTACTGCAACTGCTGACACTGTTCAAAGAATTCATTAACATGTAATCAACTTTAGTCCCTTTGAAAGCACCAAAACATTTAGAATTTCCTTCAGGTCCTACAGGGCCAGTGCAGCAGATGGTGATTCAGCTTATTAAATTAACTCCACCTGTTGTTTAGTTCTGTAGGTTAATTAAAATGTTCCAGACTTTTCTATCATGTAGTGTTTGTAAATCTGAAGCAAACTCCTTTATGATGTCTAGTTTTTCCACTCATATACTGTCAGTCTTGAAAAGCGTACTTTCCTACTTGTTTTGAAGTGGGTTTTTTATCTGTCTTCATGAATATTGATTTGCCTGGAATGTTCCATAATATGACATTAATAAATAATAATAATATTTATAAAGCACTTTTAAAAACAAGGTTTACGAAGTGCTGTACAAGCAGCAATGAACAATACACAAGGTTTACAGTGCTGTACAAGCAGCAATGAACAATACAAAAAGCAAACAGAAGGCACAAAAACAGATAATGAAACCAAACCAGTTAAATATAATAATAAATAATAAAACAACTAAGGAATAAAATAATGCTAAAACCAGCTAAAGAAAGGCCGACCGCTAAAAATGGGTTTTAAGAATTGATTTAAAAGATGATACTGATGGTGCGAGCCTTATTTTCTCAGGCAGGTCGTTCCGAAGCCGAGGTGCCCAGACTGAAAAGACTCAATTACCTTTGTCTGGAGTCTGGACTTAGATCCTTAGGCAGGTCCCTGTGGTTGTTCCTAAGATTTCAGCTCATACGGGGTTAAAAGTTCTGGAATATAACTTGGTGTCAGACCTAAACAAGCTTTAAAAGTGATCAGTAAAATCTTAAAATCAATTCTAAAACACACAGGAGCCGGTGAAGTGAAGCTAAAACTGGCGGAGTGTGTTGATGTCTGAATCAGTTGAAGGCGGGAGATGGATTTGGAGTCGAGGCCAGAGAGGAGGGAGTTGTAATAATCTAGACGGGAGAAGATGAGCGCCAGGATGACTTTTTCAGTTTTGATTTTGGTAATTGAGCGGAGGTGGAGAAAACAGGCCTGAATGACTGAATGACTGAAGGACATTATTATTTTCTATCCTATATTTATTCAGTTAGGGGCGCTTTATTTATTTATTTCCACAAAACTGCCCCCATTGCTATAAATTGGAAAACAAAAACGAAATGAAATAATTACACATCATTTATGGTAATTATTCCCATCTTTTCATTTAATACTTGTATATATAAACTTTTGCAGGATTTATGAGCGAGTGGTGGAAGCTCCTTTTATGGACATACCTGAAGATGCAGCGTTGTGGATTGGACAAAGAAATTCTGCTCACGGCTTCTTCAAGGTAAAAAAAACCCAAACCTTTCAGCAGTTTTAATCTTATCGATGCCCTAAAGTCGTACATCAGCCCTCTCACTTTGTCCCTGCCCAGTGTTAATCTGGCTTCTTTCACTCATTCTGTCTGTATTTATTTTCACAGTTACATTTAATTGCATGTAGTAGGTGCACTGAAAAATTGGTTGTCAAAAAATCTACACCAATTAGACCAATGATATTTATCTATACTCAAATTAATGCTTGTTTTAGAATGACCTTTATCTTTATCATAACTAGTACAAGATCACATAATGATAGAAATGGAAAACAGAAAAGTATGGACCAGTTTCCTGTGTATCAAAATAAAGTTGAATATTGTGTAAACCTAAACTGCCCCAATAAACCCCACCACTGGAGAATATCAAGTATTTAGCCTATATTAAACGTGAATTTAAAAAGCTGCAACAAATAAGGGGATTAAGAGATGTTTCTTTTCATTTTGGTGGTTATTTTAACAGTCAATTCTAGTTGTGTGCTTTACTTATTACATTTCAAAAGCACATTTTGGCTGACCTTTAAATCTTGTCTGAATATTGTCATTGGGATAATGCAGATAATATTGGGACACTTATTGTTTGTTATCTGACCTATTGTGATCTCATTGCAGGGATAATATCCTGTTTTGGTAAAATCACCCTTTCCTTCCATACGCTCGCTCTGAGAGACAGGTGGATTTAACCAATTAAAATTAAAATGTGAAAGAAAAGCAGATGACTTTAGATACCTTGTCAGTATAAAGGCTTTCACTTTTACATTACTCATGATCAAATCTAAATCATAATCTGTCTTCATGAAATTGTCACGGTAATTTTTTGGCCAGCTCTACCTCGGTGTCTTCCTGTGCCTTTGTTTCATGTCCTGCTATAGGCGTTTTTGGTTTGTTTGCTCTTATAGTGTGCAGCTTAGCCCAGTGCAATTATGTGTGAAAAGCCCACCAGGCTGATTGTAGACAAATGATTGCATTGCCTGTGGACTGTGCTCATTAAGCTGGAGTCCATTGTATTGTCAGGGAGACGTATACCCCAGACAGGAATGTGCTCCTAAATGTCCCACCTGGGGGAGACATCTTGGTGTGGTGGCAGGATCAGCGGCCACTATAAAGGATTCAGATCAATACAGGCCTGTCTGATGATTGTGTGGTAATGGATGTGTGTTCTAGCTGCAACATTAATCACTACTGAATGGCCCAAAATCACAAACGTTGCAATTATTTACCAAATATAAAGGTTCACTGCCAACACCAAAATGTGCTCTGTTTGAGATCTTATTGTGTCTGAAACCTGTAAACCTGTAGTTTAGACCACCTCAAACTTGTCCTCAAATGGACCATTCCTGTAATATTTAACAGTTTCATCACAAATGTCAAAGGTGCTCACTGCTACCTACGTGTCTCCATGGAGATGTAGTTGCTTTCCCTGAAATGTCCCATGGTATGACATTAAACATACACATCTAGCATTTATGCATTATGTACAAAATGACTATAATTCTTTCTGTGAAAAGGGGTGACTCTCTGCAGATCTGAATTGTATTGTAGTGTAGTTCTGTAACCTGCTTGTCTCCTTGTCTCTCACGATAGGTTTAATCTGTGGAACATTCTACACCATTCTAGACCAACCTTTTGCCTCTGGTGAGCTGCCTTTACAAAACAAAAATGCCAGAGAGCTACTCATTTTTATAGTTGCAAGAAATTGAAGAAGTAGTTGATGTAAAATTCAACTCAATTTAATCTAAGGCTTAGATGGTACAATTACAGTCTGTAAAACATAAAACCATTATCCATTTAGATATGCACAAAGTTTAAAATAACACATTTACAATGGTAATGAATCAAATTTGAGTAATTCAAGACAATACGTATAATTCAGAAATACCTTTGCAAGCTACTTGTAAAGGGGTGAAGAGCTGCTGGCAGCTCCTGAGCTACAGGTTGGAGACCCCTGTGTTATACCTACGGTGGGCAATTATTTTTTTCCATGGGGCCACGTGAAAAACAGAAAATATTGTGGATGGCCAGGCCCAAATGCTTAACTCAGTTCAGCATAATATTAACTGTATTTCTTTAAAGAAAGCAGTAAAGTAAGCAGTATATAGCATTGTTTGGAGCTTGTAAGTTATGACTAAACAATGAAAAAGTGAGGTTGCCTTACAAAAATGTCATTAAAAGCACGTCTAAAATAAAGGCAGTGCAGCTTTAGTCCATGCATGAGGTCAAATTATAAAATATACAGATTTTGTAATTCCAAATGAGCTTAAACGGGCTAGAATCAACCAAAGGGCCGTATGTCGCCCAGGTGCTGGACAATGCCCTTGTCTGTTAGAAATTAAGCTATAGCATTTCCATGGAGATAAGCAGGTGGCGGACCCTGAACTAGAAATGTTATGCAGTGCACCTTTAATGCTGCTGTTGAGCATTGTGAGCAGATTTTTTAATTAAGGAGAAAGAATAGTACTACAAATTACATCAAGATCTTTGTCCAACATTAACAGATTCTTTGACAACAGTTTCATATAAAGAAAACAATTTTCTTAAATCACTGAAATGTAAGCTTCTTACTTTTGAAGTTGGGCATTTTCCCTGGAATGTTTCACAGTATTGGATTCAATCTTATCTTATCTTCCATTTATTACTTACAGGAGTTATTCAGAAATACTACGGTAAACATCCATCCTTTTGTACGTGAGGGTTGCCTTTATACACATCTGACTTATAACTTTGCTTGGTGGAGTGATGTGTTTTTTCCATCCTTCCAGACAATACTAAACATTTTCAAGGAGACTAGGAGTTGGCAAACCCTCAAATGGCCAGAAAAGATACATGGTGCATGTCTCTCTTTCTCTCTGCGTATATCTCTGTATCCCCCGCTCTATCTGAGTCTATCTCTCTGCACCTGTCTCTATGTATCTGTCCACATCTCCCCCTTCCTCTGTTCTCTCTCTCCCTCTTCCTCCCTCTCTCTCTCCATCTCAATCTCTCTCCATCTATCCCTCTTCCTCATTCCCTCCTCCTCCCTCCTCTCCAGCCTGTATTGGTCTGTGAAAGGCCCTGCACTTAAAAGCTCTCTGTTTCATTAGCACACACGCACTACCTCTGGCTGTATTTACGAGGCTGTCACTTGACAAGAAAATTACCAGTGCTGATAGTAGGACTTGGGGTGTTACAACAACGCACTTCAACATTCAATTAATTCAGCCACCTTGTTCATCAGGGAGTAAATACCAGCATGTTTATTTGCACAAAACACTCATTACAAGGAGAATTCATTGAAAGAAAAGATTTAGTTCTACCTCGTGCTATAGGGCCGGCCAAGGAGTTTGAAACCACACAATCAAGACAATATGCTGTCAGTGTACTCACATACAATGTATTTTACGTGTGTAACATGTGTTATATAAAACACAACAATGATTCAAAATGAATTCCAATTAGAAGTGGATTGATTCACTGTATAAAAGTGCAGGAGTGATTCTCTGCGGGCCCTGCCTCTTTGCAGTTCCCTTTCATTATTACATGCAGCAGATTTTTATTTACCTCAATATTATTTGAATTGTTATTAAAATGGCTGTGACCCTTTTGAACATTTGTGTAAAAGGGAGTATTTTCTGGTGGAGGATCTGCCACCAACTTGTTTAAGGGTGTTATTGCTTTGACTGAAAACCTTCACAGTATGGCATTAACCTTTCTATTTCCTTAGGGACAGATGCAGATAAGGCTATAAAAGCATCCACAATTTAATAAATTCAAGATTTATGTCAAGTTATGAACATGCAGGCAAAGCAATAACATCTCCATGGAGACGAGCTGGTGACAGACCCCTC
>JACN01104796.1:0-11078 GCA_000787155.1 Scartelaos histophorus
GTTTTGTAGCTCAAAAATACCTACAAATATGGATAAGTACTAAATAAGTCAATCATTTTTTACCTCGAAGCTCCTTCCAGTAAGTTAGTTGATTTGATGATGCTGATTTTGTCCAGTAGCTCCTCTAGAAAAACAAATATATTTAAGTTTCACTCTGAACAGGATCAAAAATAAATGAAACAAAACAACAATTCACAAATGTTTTTAAAGGTCCCATGATCTATGTTATAATGTTGTTTCCTCATTTCTGGAGTTGTGTTTTGTTTCATTCAAACATATTTAAATCATAAACCCTATAGATTTAGGATTAGTTCTTCTCTCAAACAGAAAACACTTTGTTCCACTTTCTGATGTCATGGACAAGACCTGAAATACACCAGGACAAGACCAGGACAAGACCAGGACAATACCAGGACAAGACCAGGAATACACCAGAACTGGACCAGGATTACACCAGAACTAGACCAGGATTACGCCAGGTCTAGACCAGGATTACACCAAAACTAGACAAGAATTACACCAGGACAAGACCAGGTTTATGCCAGGACTGGACCAGGATTACACCAGGACTAGACTAGAATTACACCAGGATAAAACCAGGATTATACCAGGACTGGACAAGAATTACACCAGTACTAGACCAGGATTACACCGGTACTAGACCAGGATTACACCAGGTCTAGACCAGAATTACACCAGGATAAGACCAGAATTATACCAGGACTGGACAAGAATTACAGTAGGACTAGACCAGAATTACACCAGGACAGGAGCAGGTCCAAATCAAGTCTACATCAGGACTGAACTGAGCTGAAAAACTGAACTCAAAAACTTCATGAGAATCATTTGGAAGATTTTAGCCCTGGAATTTTAGCCCCAGATAGCTAAAGGTCAAAGGGCAGGTCTTAATATGAAAACTACCACTTCATGACATCACAAGGTGGAACAGAGGATTTTGAGCTTTGGGTATGTAGACAGACTAATAATAAAGGATTACTCAAACATGTGCAAGACGTTTTTGAGAATGTAACAACATTATAACATGGTTTAAAAATCACAAGAGACAATTTTGAGAAATATGGGACCTTTAAGAAAACATTAAAACACAATTAAAAGCTGCACACGTCACTTAAGCAGGATGTAGGATCTTTCAGTTTAAATATTGATTCTCTCCCTGATCTCACCGTGGGGTATGGTCTGTCTGGGGTCGTGTAAAGGCGTGACCTCTCTGTCCCAAAGATGAACTGGACGACCTCTGACCTCTGACCCCCGCCTGGTCAACAGCGCCCGATACTCCGACCAACTCCTGCATCGACGAACCTTTAAAACAGTACGCAGATCACAATAATTTCACTTAGAATTTGGATTAAAAGGGCCCAAATTTCACTATTTTCTGACCTGTGTTATAATCTTAAAACAGAAATGTGTCTCTGGGTGCGGATTCAAACTATGTAACTCGTTAAATCACAATTTTAAAAGCTACGCTAGGATAAAATAATGATGGAAAAAAGGTGAAAAAAGGAAAGTGCTTAAGTTAATGAAATGCAAACCACAAGAGAGGTTTTTATTCAATTTGATTTGATTTGATTTTTCTGTGAAAGGAGCAGGGTTTATGAGACTTATCCTGTTCCTGTTCCATATTGTTCATGGATAGTTGGATATTAATTGTCAAAATAATTAATAAACAAAACAAACAAACCTCTGGGTCCCTGTTGACGTCCATCCACCGCCTGTTCGCTTCCTCTTCCCTTTGTCGATCTTTTGGAGACATGTAGACCTCCTTCAGGTTTATCCTCCGCCTCCAGGGGGCGACGTCGCAGGGGCCGACAGACAGAGCGCCGGGAAGAAGAGACGGATCAGGAGCGGCCAAAGACACAACGTCATCAGGCCGAGATCTGAGGGCTGAGCAAAAACAAAAAAAACTTATTTACTCTAAAATTACTAATTTACGTAATGTCTATTATGGAATTGTATTGTGAAATTTGAGTACTGTTAAATCCCAGTTTAGTCCAGGTTTAGTTTAGGCTTAATCTTTAGCCTTGTTCAGACCCATTTAAGGCCTGGTTTATATTTATTTTAGTTTAAACTCAGTCCTGGTGTAGGATTAATTCACAGTTGTCACATACACAATATTAAAATTGGAGCTAAACTGGGACTAAACACAGAATTAAACCTAAACTAGACCTACACCAGGACTCAAATTACCCAGTTCTAACTTGTGATGTCATGTGGTGATACAGGAAGTGCCCCACTGCGTTTTTAAACTCCATAAACTTTCACTAGAATCATTTGGAGAATTTCAGCCCTGGAATTACCAATCTCTACTGAAGTAAATGTAAAATGTAGCTGTTAACTAGAAAAATATTGCCTCATGACATCACAAGGTGGAAAAGAGCTGTGGAGACGTAAACAGACTAATAAAAGGTTGTGTGACATGTGTGAATTAAACAAAACACAACTCCAGGTAGGTTTTTGATGAGGTAACAATATTATAACATGGCCTAAAGCTCTAAAGAGTTCATTTTGCATAATACACGACCTTTACTGTCTTAAAATGTGTATAGACCCAGTTCAGTTAGTGTTGGCTTGGCCCTGATTCAGATCGGACTAAGCAATGATTTTTAAGTTAAAAGATTATGATTAAATTCTGAGTTCAGGCTTGGACTCGCTATAGTCCTGGTTTAATCCTGGTTTAGTCCTGTCGGAGTTCAGATCTGACTCAAAGCACTGCTCAGTTATAGTGTTCGTCATGGTACATTTTGGTCCCTACCAGATCCCACATCAGGGAAGTGTATCGAGCTGAAGTCCCACTGTCGAGATCCAGACGTGGAGCTGGATCCTGAGGTTTTCCCTGGACTCCACCATGACCCCTGTTTGACCTCTGACCTCCTGATCACTTCCTGTTTACAGTCAGACTCCTCCTCCATGGACTCACCTTCAGCCTGACAGCTTCAAACACAATAAACAACATAAAACTTTCAACACTTTTCATTTTGTTTATTTGTTTAAGATCCTATATTACGTAAAATTGAAATGGAAAGTTAGATAATATGGTGTTCAAATTGTCAGTCAATAAAAACAAGCAGAGACAAGCAGGTCCCACTGCTCATTTAAATTTCCCGAACTGCTAAATTATTCTACTTCCGAATATAACCCCATGTCTTGTCAACCATCACATCATCTTTGCCCTGTTTCTCCTTCTTGTATATTTTTATTACTTATTTTCTACTTAAATTCTTAGTTGTACATACATATTTATATAATTATTTGGATCTTTAGGTCTAGATTATTAGACTTGACAAGCGATCTCAAATCTAAGACTTACTGCTTACAATTTATTTGTTAAAACTCACCTTGGCGCTGCAGGCTGTTGCCCTTCAGGGTGTTGCTCCATTTGCTCCACTGTGGTTCCATCTTGGCTGTTACCTGGACTGCACAAAAAAGAAAATGTTAAAATTATACAAACAAACAAACACAAAAATAAATATAGTAAAGATTACACATTCATGCATTATGTATGTATTTGAAGGTGCATTGTGTAACTTTTCTCCATGGAGATGTTTTTGCTTTGTCTGAAATATTTCACAGTACGGCATTAAACCTGTCTAACTTCATGAAGACCAAACCAGATCAAGTTACAGATCAGATCTGTGGAGAGGTGAACCACTCACAGTAGAATGCCTGTTTTTCTAGGTATTTTTGAGCTATAAAACCACCTGTAATTAAATAAATGTAAGGTAGAGCTGTTTAATGTCACACTGTGGAACATTTCAGGCATTTTTCCATTTGCGATAGATCAGTCAGACCCACAGAGATGGTGAGATGCTGTTACCGTGAAGGAGAGGGGCTGCGCTTCCTCTTGTTGCCTCTTGAGGCTCTGTCTTTGGACACAGGCAGGTTCAGCTGACGAGCATACGCAGACGGCTCTGAACTGTGGGAAGGAAATACATTTTTTATTTTATTATTTATATTATTATTTTTCATTATTATTATTCACTACAAATGTAACAGCATCCAAGTTTCTCAGTATGATGTTTTCAGAATATACATCTCATTGAACGATATTTAATGCTTATAAAACTGTGAATATGCAACTTTTTCCTCTTGAAATGCATTCACAAGATGTAAAAAGTAGCTGTTAACAAAACTAAACTAAACTCCTCCCACAACCACATTTCAAATAGAGCGGCTCAACTCAGAACCTGGAGAACTAAAGAAAAGAGTGATGGGAGAGGAGAGGCCTGAGGGTATAAGGAACAGTCTGATTTGTCTAACTGGTGTTTGTAGTTAAAAACACATGCCAGTAATTATCTCAAAATATTACAACACTTTTATTACCTTTGGTCAAACCTGAGCACCACGTATCCCAGCCTCTTCAGGTGTCCATAAACCTGAATGAGCAGAAACAGCCTCAGTCTTTACAACTGTGTCAACATCATTTCACCACTGTTACAGAGACTCCATATTTCCTCTCCAGATTCAGTCTTAACCTTCATTAATGTCTTACCAGATACTGCTGAAAAGTGATTGATTTTGATGACAGGAAGTTCTCGTATCCGTCCTGAATTGAAAAAGGCAGATCCCGGTAGAACACTTGTACATTACCCTGTTAAACATTCCAAGATTAAATATAATGCATTTTACAAACACACACACAAAAAAACAGCATTCTTGCCACTCACACACTCCATGAGGAACAGGGCCTCTTCAGGGAGCAGATACTGTTTCCCATTAGCTGAAAACCCCATTGTCTGCCAAAACTTTCCCTAAAACACATTAAAACATATTATTAAGTTTAGTTTAATCTTGATATAGTCAGTTTAAACATTGCATTCATAATAAATACATTTCCTCAGACTTACAGCTGGAGTTTGGAGCTCAATGATCTGCTCTTCAGGAATCCACACGCCTTTCACTAAACTTCCTCTGGTGGAACAAAAATGAGCAAATGCCAGTTATCAGAAACACATAAAAGAAGACATATTAGGCATTTTTTTCCTGGTATGTAGTATTGAACAAAAGTCAAATAATGATACATGAGGCATAATACATTATTGTTTATGTAAACTGCAAAACTGATACTGTACATTGGTACAGTCGTATTCAGAATATAGTAGTTTGATTTGACCACTCAAGTATTCAAATTTCTGTAAATATCCTTCCCATCACTCACTGGCGCCATTAATACTTTGCAGTTACATCATGCTGGGGGTGTTACACATGCCTCTCTATGGTGGAATGTTTCTTCAGTTAACATCATGACACAATGCACACATTACCAACACAGCCAAAAAAGCAAGAAAAAGATACAATATGGATTTAAATAACACATTTTTAGGAACCTGTGATTAGTCCGAGCACTAGTGATCCTGTTTAGGTGTTTGATTTTCAACAAAAAGAGTGTCTAACTGAAAAACTGTTGGTTAATGCTAGCTATCAGCTAGCAGTTGTAATGTAGGGTGACCAGATGTCCCTATTTACCTGGGACAATCCCAGTTTGTGTGTCCCCTATCCCAGCAGATTCACCCAAAGCCATTGATTTGTCCCAGTTTTACACAAGAAATGTCGCACGTGTTGCTATTTTTAACCAATCTGATCACTGCCAACAGTAAATTGTCATTTGCTTAGGTAAAATACAGAAACGCTGATTAAAAAGGATCAAAACACAAAGAAAGTGTTACTTTACTGACTCACATTAGTGCTGAGTGCGTAACAATTGTCCTTAATTGCGCACTCATTTCACAATTTTATTATTATCAACCAACCCCAACCAGGGATGTTCCAGTTTTTTATTCTGAAAATCTGGTCCCCCTATGACTGTAATGTTATTTAAGATGAGCTTGTTTAACAGCACAATCTAAACCTAAGTCATTTTAAAACAAAGCTCAGATTAAAGTCATAAGTTCAGATAGAGCAGTACCTACAGTTAGCATCACAACCTCAGGGAATGTTGACAACATCAGCTGCAAAATATGAATATCTGTAATTTTCCTACTCACAGTCGTTCAACTCTCTCCTCCGAGATTAAACTCCAGTGCTCCTCTAGGGCCTGTTCCAGTTTCTGTTTCTGCTCCTCGGATCCGTCGGGGATGAAGTCCTTCTGCCCTCTCACTGGGATCTTATGACTCCGGGAGCGGGCTGCGAACAGCTCAGATGGACTGGAGTAAAGAGAACAACAGTAAGTATTTTAAATTACTATTTTTACTATTTTTCCAATAGTTCTATTCAACCAATGTTTGTGATGAAAAAGGCCGTTCCAATTGCAATTGCCAATTTCAAACTAAATATTACACCTTTTGAATTGAAAAATATCTTGAAATGTTGAAGAAACCTGAAACCTATGAATGTGACACTTTTCAAATTTGATGGCGTTGAGTCGTATCAAGGCTGATATTGCCTTGATTTGACACACACACACACACACACACACACACACACACACACACACACACACACACTCAGATACATATATAATTTTTAGGCATATTCTGAACAGAAACAGTATAACACAAAAATCAGCCTTGGCACATTGTTTTTCCTGTGTAAATGAAATGTTTTAAAAATGGAATGAAGAACTATTTAGCGTTTTTAATAACTATTAGTCATACTAATGAGCGCCTACCTCCCCTGTATAATACTCTCTATGGACTGATTACTACACAACCCAAAAGAAGAACTTTAACACTTGGACAGTGAACTATCTCCCCAGTTGGACGATGAACTTATTTATATGTCTTCACTACATCTTTGTTTAATTACACATTAACTCAGATAACCCCTGTAATATGAGATGTATTCTTTGTGTTCTTTTTTTCCCTGTTTCTTATTTACTATTCTTTATTTTATTTTATTTTATTGTTCCTGTTTCGTTTTTGTATTTTATTGTTCCTGTTTCATTTTTTGATTTAACACTACTCATAAAAACACGGAGGAGGGCAACACATTCAGGTTTATCAAATTCACAGTTTCATATAGCTGACCTAATTTTTAAAATTCACATGAAAGGAATAAATGTATAAATTTGTACGTATTCATGTATTTGTAAAGTTTACTAAAAATCCATGAAAGCTACATTCATGCTAAAAACAGTACAGCTAACGTTAGCTCCATTTGGACTACTTTTCAAATATCGTCACTTTAAGAGCTACAATCACCACAAAAATCATCTAAACACATAAAGAGCATAATTGCTGAATAGATCGTGTGATTTAAGTAATAAAAAGTGGTGATTCTTACGTGAGAACCTCGCTGTAGAAGTTTGGTTTGGAGCTGCTTGTGTTTTGGTCCGCCATCTTGGAACGGTCTGACGCAGCGACGTCACGGCGGCTTCCGGGTCCTAGCGCCGGACATGTGCGGAGAAGAGAAGAGGAACCATGGATCTATGAGAGGGACACGCCAGAGTAAGGCTAAAAACCATGGAAGGATATTAAAAAATTCTAAGCAAAAACATTATAAATTTCGGAATGGAGGCAGATGGAGGGAAATCCTTACAGAAAAGTTTAGCCCGCAACAATTTTTCACTTCATCTACAGATATATTACACATTTCATCATAAATTATACTTTTTGTGAAGCCCAAATACTATTTTGGAGTTAGAAAACTGTATTTTTTCCATCCTTTTTAAGAGAAGCTAAGTAAATAAAATTTTCACCTTAGAAATTCAAAATTGTTGCTTATTTTTTGTCATAAAATCATTAGCATTTAGGTCTGCTCGTCAGTTAATCATTGTTAATATATTATGCTAGCTTCATTTTGCCTCCGCTTGACTCCGTTTCATTTTAAACATTCTAATGACAAAAGGTTTGAAAGGGTCTAAGAATGTGTAACTGTAAAAAATATGCACTTCTTCATCTAAAATCTCACAAATTTAAATAGCCTGATGAAGAAGAGGAGGAGGGGCACACAAACAGAAATAGGGCTGAAGACAGTGGCTGTGGTTACATGTGCGTTCAAAATCTGATTCTTAACAGATTTTTGGAGTGTGATTATTAAATTATTATTAAAATGACATGTTAAAAGCAAAATCATCCATCTCAAATCATCTAGTTTTGTTCTGATCATGCTGCCTCTGATTACTCCCATCACATTTTGTAGTTTGCATGTTTTTTGTTAAACCTATACAGACCTTTAGTATGGCATTTATTTAAATATTATATAAATCTATATGTAACAATATTTGCTAAATATTGATTAACAAATTGATAAACCAAATATGTGTTTTGTCTAATCATCGCTATTGTGTAGTTTAGACGTTTTGGCCTGTGTCAACATTATGACTGTCATGTAACGGTTATGAAGTTACCGCTATGTACTTTATGTCGGATCTGTCCTTCATGTCCAACCACAGGAGGTAAAATGATAAACATCTCTGAAATGAAATAATGAGATTTATTTGTAAAATCTTAAATCTAATTTTGTTAGTTTTGTTTTGCATCCTATTATAACATACATTTAAAAGCATACAGTTAAAGTGGGACAGTATTTTAATTGATTGATTGTATTTAGTATTTAGTATTGTATTTTAATAGTATAGTACAGTATAGTATAGTATAAATGTATTTATTTTATTCTTTTTTGACAAATTTTCTGAAGTGTTTTGTCCCACATGACATTTCAGCTTTCCTGAATAGATATTTCCCCCATAATATTATAACGAATATTGTCCCAGCATGTCTTTTTTCCACTATCATGTTTTCAAATCTCAATATCATGTTCATGTTACTCAGAACTTAAATTAACATCACAACCGTGTTTTAGAAAATAAAACAATTTAAGGTTATCCTCAGTCGCACCATGTCACATTTTTTAAGGTTGTAGCCAATTCTTGTACTTAAAAAACACTAAAAATGCTTGATATTAATGTCAAACATAGATTTACGCAGTATGTTTAATGGAAACTCCTATAGAAAATCCTTATACATCATTGACCCATATGCAAATATTAATAAACTCTATAGACTAGACTTTAATTTGATCCCAGAATGGCCCAGTACACATGCAGTTAATGTGAGTAAAAATAAATAAAACTAATTTGTGGTGTAGTTTGCTTAAAAAGTGCCGTTATTGAATTGTTATCAACTACATATTGATGTCTACCTCAGGTTTGCTTGCCTACCCATAAAAGTCACCGCACGATACTGGGTGAGACCTATAGGATATTGTGATGTTATCTGAAACCCAATAATCCGGTGTTTGTTTTATGCACAGGTGATGGATAACAATGTCATTCCATCTTGCCTCGGATGCACTGTGTATTTGCTCACTGACTCAGCCCATAGGCCGCTCAGACCACACAAAGACCACACGGTAATTAATATATCCTTTTAAACTGAGCTTTGTGGCATTAATTTGACGTTCCCATCTTTTGTTTTGTCTTTTGTTCGTATTGTTGAAGAGGATATGAAGACAGCTGGTTTAAAAGTGCCCGGGGAGAGAGAGGAAGGGTCCAGCCATGGCTCTGCTCAGGATCACAGCTCTACTGCTTCTAATGGGTAAGCTGGCAAGTCAAAACGGCTTTATTTGTTATTTTTTAAACTAGATTATTTAAAGGTCCACTGTGTAACTTGGGTGTTCTGTGGATATGTAATTGTTTTACTTAGAATGTTCCACAATATAGCATTAATAAACAGCTCCATCTTACATTTATTCAATTACAGGTGATTTTATAGCTCAAAAACGGCAAGAAAAACAAGTATTCTGACTATATAATAATAATAACTTTTAAAATTTTTGGTTGTCTGAAAAGTATGCATCCACTGAGTGGGCTTGCATCTCCACAAACCTGACTCTGTAGCAGGGCTTGTCTTCATGAAAATATTGTTCCTTTTGGCTTTAACATTCCACAGTATGGCACAAAACGTATATCTGTGTCCTTGGAGAGAAGTCATGCCGGTGATGTGCTACCTCCAGAACGTTACACACTGTAACTTTAACTACCATATTAATTAGTACCAATTGTATTAATAAAATTAATTCTTTTTTTGCTTCTTATTTTTAGAGTTTATTATTAGCATTTATATTTACTCTTGTTTTTATAATATATTGTGATGTGTGAGCTACTGGGGGGAGTATTATCTTTTACATAAGAGTGAGTTGTTGTACAGTTGTAGGGAGTATTATCTGTTACATAAGTGTGAGTTGTACAGTTGTAGGGAGTATTATTCATTACATAAGGGTGAGTTGTTGTACAGTTGTAGGGAATATTATCTGTTACATAAGGCTGAATTGTTGTACACTTGTAGGGAGTATTATTCATTACATAAGGGTGAGTTGTTGCACAATTGTAGGGAGTATTATCTGTTACATAAGTGTGAGTTGTACAGTTGTAGGGAGTATTATTCATTACATAAGGGTGAGTTGTTGTACAGTTGTAGGGAATATTATCTGTTACATAAGGCTGAATTGTTGTACACTTGTAGGGAGTATTATTCATTACATAAGGGTGAGTTGTTGCACAATTGTAGGGAGTATTATCTGTTACATAAGTGTGAGTTGTACAGTTGTAGGGAGTATTATTCATTGCATAAGGGTGAGTTGTTGTACAGTTGTAGGGGATATTATCTGTTACATAAGGGTGAGTTGTACAGTTGTAGGGAGTATTAGCTGTTACATAAGACTGAATTGATGTACAGTTGTAGGGAGTAGTTTTATTTCGGTCCCGTGAATTGTGGGACTTTTTTAGTATCAATCTTGAAATGAGTAAATAGTTTAGACTTTAGTTTTAGCGTTATTTAGCATCTGATTTTCAAATTTGCCGACCCTAAATCCTTGTGAACGCTCGGTCTGTGTTTTCTTTGTATTGTCCCCTCAGGCCTTTGCCACGCTAAGCCTCCTCGCTGTTCCTACTGGAAGCTCTGGGAGTACCTCAACCTCACCACCACCAACAGTTTTGTGGCAAACGTCCGTCCAGTGAAGTCCTGGACAGAGGTCACTAGAGTCAAAATGGAGATGATCCTGTTTGGCATTGTAAAAGTGGTCAGTATCGATATGACAAGCAATTCAGACATTTAGATCATAATTAAATGCCTATGACAGATTAGACTTCTAATTTTACCAAAACACAGTTAAGATAATTATAT
>JACN01010644.1:0-15152 GCA_000787155.1 Scartelaos histophorus
TTCAGTTTCTTGAATAGATATTTCCCCACAAACAAATATTTTCAAAGCATCTATTTTTTCCCAAATATCATGTTTTCAAATATCATTATTATGTTCATATTATTCAGAGCTTATTAAGGTTATTCTTGGTCGCACCACATGACGTTTTTTAAGGTCGTAGCCAATTCATGTACATAAAAAACACAAAAAATGCTTAATATAGATTTCAAACATAGATTTATGCACCTGACACTGTAAATATTTGAAAAACGTTTAATAGAAACAAAATTTTAACATTTCGAAACCTTCCTAAAATAATCGCCTAAGTCATTTTTTCATGTTTTTCACGAAACACAAAATCCCCAAAATTGAAATTATGGCATTTTTTTGCCTGAGGAAAAATAAGGCAAAAAGTGACTTAGGCGATTATTTTAAGAAGGTGACGATTTGCTTGTTGCAAATCCTTATACGTCATGTACAGTTAGGTAGATTTCCGTCATCTGTTTTTCGGTTTGGCAACTTTATTAGCTTTTTAACACTGTTTTATGTCAACTGCACAAAATATTTTTATACTACAAGCAAAGTCATACTTGTAAGATTTGTTCCTCATCTGATTTTCTGTGCCCCTGCCTCCCTGATGCTAATACTTTGTCTGGAATGTTTCGCAGTGTGGCATTAAACCTTTCTATTGTTAGCTTACGGAGGCGACCGAACACAGGAGTCCAGGAGACTTGATGTAGTTGTGTATGGTTACTTTATTTCTGGCTCGAGCAGATGCAGATACAGGTCATCATTCAGTGGTCTCCTCAACACGTCTCTAACAACACGTCTCTATCAAACCGTCTCTAAAGCACAGTGGAAGCGGGTCCCTTTATATATTGCTGTCCTGAAGTTGTTTTACAGCACTTGTTTTCTGTTATACCTGTTTTACAGCACCTGTTGTTTTACAGCACCCCTTGTTTGACCGCAACTTGTGGTTATCTTATATTTATGCAATAGTAGGCATCGTTAAGAGTGCCCCGAGTCTATGCATATTCTTAACAGATACTCTTCAGTACAACAAGAATGCCAAGAATGCCCCTTTCTTTAAACAGATCCTTAACAGATGCTCTTCAGGATCCGAGCAGACCACTGACCACACCTTCAATTCATGTGTCAACCATACATCTGCTGGTTTCTTTAACATTACATCATTAACACACAGAGGATACATAAAATAATGAAATTCTACGAAGATATTTCTCACACTATCTTCATGGAGACCAAACCGGACCCAGTTACAGGTCAGATCTGTGGAGAGGCGACCCCGCTCACAGTCAGAACGCCTGTTTTTCGAGGTATTTTTGAGCTATAAAACCGCCTGCAATTGAATAAATGTAAAGTAGAGCTGTTTAATGTCACACTGTGGGATATTCTAAACATAGAAACAACCAAAAAGTTCCATAATGAAGCTTTAAATGTCATACGCACTTTGTTCATCAGCTCAAGTTTATTTTGGAGAGTTGTGTTAAAATATAGTCGTAGCTACTTCTCCCCAAAATATAATTGGTAGGTAAGGCGATGTCTTTTGGAGATGTTCAATTGTCTGCAAAAAAAAGGTGCGTTTATTCAAAAAGAACTCAGCGAAAAGTAAAAAAAAAAAAAAAAATGGCTTTGTGTAACAAGTTTTAAGAAAAAGGAACACGAAAATTGCACTTCCAGCCCCGGAAAACTATTCTGAAACTGTTGCAGCGTTTTGATCTTTTTTTCCAAGTTGCGAGACTTTTCTGACAGCGTATTTATTTACATGACATTAGACGTAAAGCCTTCCACATTTTTGCACGTGAAAAAGTAAAAAGTAACGCAAATAAACGCGGCATTTTAAGGCGCAGTAACTCATTTCACTTTTAACACTCGCACAAAATTATTCCTCGCTTCATTTTCATTTTGTGCATTAAGAAAATCCAAATTTTCGCAAGCGCAGCGCAGAGTTTTGCCACAAGTAACAACACTAGCATGCTAACAGCGCACTAAAGTCCATAATTAGATGCAGGCAGGCTTATTTTGACCTTCTACAATGTATCTGTATTGGGGCAAGACTCATTTTACTCAAGTACATAAGTAAAAATCAGGTACAGGGCCTTCAAAATCTAAAAATACTAAAGGCAGAAAAAAATATTAAAGGTAATTCTGTTTTGTATTTATTTTTTATTTTTTTCCTCTTGTCCATTTGCGTGTAGAAATAAGAGGCATATTTTCAAATTGCTGGTTTTGTGTAACTGATTTTAAGAAATGAAAATGGGGCACCCAGCTCTTCCAAAAATACTCCAAACGGTTGAACTAAGAAACTGTCAAATATGTTTTTTATTAACTAAAAATAAGCAACAAAACTGCTCCCGTTTAGAAGTGTGGTCTGGCAGAACGGATTTAAACTCAGGATGTCCCACAGTGCGGCATTAAACAAACATATCTTGTACTTATTCATTTACAGTTGCTTTTATTTCTCAAAACAGCCACACAGGCACGACTTCTCCACAGATCTGACCTGTACCTTGGTCTGGTGATGGAGATGTAACTGTAGAAACTGTGGAACAATCCAAGAATTCAAGAAATGTTACTTATCGGAGTAATTTTCTGACATCATATACTTTTACTTCACTAATGAGTAGTTGTAGTTGGCCTAAGTCATCTGTTTTTATGAAGTGTTCAGTAACTCTTTAGTCCATGAGTGAAAAGAAGTTTAAGTTGACAATAGTGTTTCAGCTTCACCTTTGGTTTTGTGCTTTGGAAACAGCAGAATGTGCTCTTTGTGTCTTTGTGCGCTCGGCTGCCAGCGTTTGGATCGTTTAATTACATTAGGCGCTCTGTGTCACTTCTGTGCAGGTTGGACAGGGGGCGCCACCTGCTTCTCTGTGGAGACGCTACTGTTTGGTCTGGAATTTTCCACAGTGTGACTTTAAACTTATCTCCATGGAGACAGGCACCAGGTTGAGTTACAGGTCAGATCTAGCACAGAGCGTTCAGTAAGAATGAACACAGGAAAAACCGAGAGGGATTAATGTCGTACTGTGGAATATTCCAGGCAAAACAATATGGCAGAAAACGATGGAGGACTCACCAAAAAAGTTACACAGTGAACCTTTAAAGTAACTCATTTTGACAATGGTAAGATCACTTTTGTAAAGTAATCTCTAACTCACAGACCGTATAAAAGGAGTGGACTAAGCGAGTGTGACGTCACCACAGGATTCAGTGCCGCTCAAATGAGGCTCCTGATGCTTCACGGTTACAGGAGCAAATCTGGAGCCAGACTCCATATTTGGAAATCCGACCGCGAGTATCATAGCAACCACAAGAGCCAATCAGCAGTGAAGAGCTTGATGAGCTGCTCATCTCAAATTAGTCTTGACAGGCAAGAATTTCACATTTGTCAAAACTAAGTATTTACACATCCGTACAGAATATTTAACAAATAAATCAACTACCATTACTTTATTTATTTATCGTACTTACCAGAAAACCTGGACATCGGGGGTGTCGACGGTCTATTAACACAATTAAATACCGAACAAGCCATGACGAACTGTAAATGAAGCTCTATCGCCATATTTTAAGACTCATAGAACAAATTAAAAAGTACAACAACCCGAAAAAAAAAAAGTTGTGTAACAAGTTAAAGCTGAAAGATGCTCCTCCTTGACCAACGATCAGCCGACACAGTTACATCCACAAACAAAACGGCAGCGTTCCAATGATAGTTTTATTAAATGTCTTGATCCACTTGTCATGTCATGGATCTAGTTAAAGCCCGGAAAAGTCGCGCTGTCATTGGATAAATGTAAATGTCATTCAAACCTGTCCAAACGAGGCCACGCCCCCGACAGTGGAAGGGGCGGGAGAGTGGGAAGGGGGTTACTTAGCAACGAAACGCACCGGCTGTCAATCAAACCTGTTGCTAACGCTAGCGGGAGCGACCTCGGGGAATGAAGGCATCTGATTGGTCCATTATTTATGTTCATATCTTGATTTAGGAACAAAATATCTAAATAAAAACTTCAGCATCACCTAGAGCGGGTTAATACCAACATTTTAAGACCAAAATGACGAGGCCACAGCAGCAGATACAGAGAGAGGCACAAGATCCTAATGTAAGTCAATGGGAGCCAGAGTCAGAAGGAGCCGGAAGAGCCTCCTGGAGCACTTCCTGTTTGGCACGCGGTGGCTAACGCGTTAGCTATGTCCACTCAAATATACGGTCTATGCTCTAAATACATTAGTCATTAGTAATCTACTTACTACTCTGATCACTGTATTTCAAAAGGCTCTATGGATCATACACAGTTTTTGCAGGGATTAAATAACTAAAAATGATTAGGCCAAGGAACTGTAATATAATTCATTTTAAATTATAACTAGTTACATTATTGCATGACTAAAAAAATAATCTGTAGTTATCTGTAATTGTAACTAGTTATTAATAAATCATTGTGTTTTCTTTGTTATGGACGTGCTGATCTCTCCTGTTCTGACTGTTCTGACACGATGTCCTCGGCTGCTCTGAAATCCTCCCGAATGTTGGATTCTAGTTTGAAAAGAGACGAGTCCCAGAGCTGAACATGTGACCGTAGCTGCTGAGTGTTTAAAACGACTGTGAGAGCCTCAACGTCCTTTACACTGAGACAGAATCACATGTTAGAAAGTTACTCGGTCCCAGGTAACGAGAGAAACCGTCACGAGTTACAGTTGGATTCTACGTCCGGGCGAGTTTGAATCCTTCTGACACTCGTTATTAGGCCTCGGGTGATGGCGGCCATTCTCCGTGTGGTTCATTATCCGCATCAAGTCAAACGTCACAGAATATGCGTTGTTCTGTTTGCAGCGCGTGGGATGAAGTCCTCTTTAAGGCACACCAGCAGCGTTCGTCATTTAGAGTTTCGTAACCTGCCACTCAAGACTGACCTCCCGTTTCCAGCAGACAGTGAAGACAGTGCTGTGAATTACCCAAGGCTTAAACCCATTAGAGGGGATATTTTTAGTCATCATTATGGTATTATCCACAAAGCACCGGGGCGACGAGTGAGACGCTTTTATTTGGATGTACACGGATAAGACGGCTTCTCTTTTACTGCGACATTCTGTTTAAAGGGCCCACATTAAGCTATTTTCTGATCTATGATCTAATGTTTCCACATCAAAACCAAACCTAAAGTCGTGTTTTTTTTCATCCGCACACATTTAAACACACAAATCCTGCAGATTTAGGCCGAGTTCTTGCAACGTAACACAGGAAGTGCTCCACAAACATTCAGTAGAAACACTTGGATGATTTCAGCCAATGTCTCCTGAACAAAAAGTAAAATGTTTTGAGACATTTTGAGCTTCTGAGATGTAGACAATAATAAATGACTCAGACATGTGAATGAAACAAAAAAAACTCTAGATACAGTACATTTTGGATGTTTTACAACTCCTTTGTAAAACGACTTTATTCTGCCTGTACTCGGTTTACTTACTTCATAAATAAACACGATTTACTGACTTCATAAATACTTTGAAATGTTTTCTTTATTATATTCATATGATAAATAGTATGACGACCTAAATATCCAAAATGGGCGGCACGGTGGCTGAGTGGCCTCACAGCAAGAAGGTTGCGGGTTCGATCCCCGGGTCGCCCGGGCCTTTCTGTGTGGAGTTTGCATGTTTCCTCCCAGTGTCTGGATGGGTTTCCTCTGGGTACTCCGGTTTCCCCCATCACCCAAAAACATGCAACACCCTATGAACAGTGTACAGCAAGGGACCGGCAGGGAGTCCCTCCCTCCTGTGGGCTCATAGGGTCTGGTGCATAGAGCAATGGGCAGTGCTGCCCCCGCGACCCAGCTGGATTAAGTGGGAGAAAATGGATGGATGGATGGACAAAAATATGCAAAACTTTGTCCATTATTAAATGTGTTTGTTTCTAAAACTTCCCACTGATAAAATGTTTCCCACAGAGTCGAGTGTAACTTGTTGCATTAAAATCCTTTCTGTTTATGGCGCCTCCTTCTTCTGCGATATGGATCACGTGGGATACGATAAAAAGGAATATTATATTCGATACTACAGCTGTGCTTCTTTATTTGCCTTGTATTTGTACGTCCTTCAGCACAACAGGATTCCACCAGTGTTTACAGCCATATATACACCAAATACTTAAGAAACATCTACAAAAACAAAACCGGCTCTAATAGTGTCGCTCTGACGGGGGTTTTATTACCCGACAAGATGGCGTCAGCTGGAATCCCTGTATAAGACGTTTAATAGATAAAACCACCTCTCTTTGAATTTACGTAAACGACAATAACTAAGTCATAAATAGATTTAAAAAATAACTTGTATCCCAAACCCAGCCCTGAGTGGTCGCGTCACTGCTGATTTCACGGCTGAGAAGGCCACAGGACTGGAGCAGCAGCTAACAGAAGGTGTCTAAACAGGAAGGAGAGTTTGGCTGGCGCGTGGTTCTAGCCCTGTTGATTGGGGTTTAGACTTTCATTAAAGACTTGATGCATGCAGGCTTTGGCAGGCTCTTCGCCGCTCTCTCCTCTCCCTCATTTCTTGGCGCTCTGCTTTGAAATACACAGTGAGGGACGGTAGTGAAGTACAAAAGCCAAAACACCAAATGTACCTGCAATTTTTAGGCATCCGTACTTGCCTTTAGTACATTTTACAGCCGATCATTTTTACATTTGAGAGTATCTGTACTTTCTACTCCGCCACATGTTAAATCTGGATTGAAAAGCAAAAGTATTTCTATTCTCGTCTGAGACCAGCCGAGGGGTTTATTTGGAGCCAGTTTGTGTAATTATTTGTACATTTTTGCATGCAACAAATTACAAATACAAACAGATATGAAAGAACGGCTGATTCTAGAGAAATTACAACATTTGAGGCTTTACTGGATCTCAAAATCTGCATGAAAAAAATACTTGTACTTTTTACTCTTTAAGCACATTTTAATGGGCACATACCAGAGTATTTTAAATCTGGACTAAAAAGTAAGAAGTACCTGAGTTTGTTTATTTACTTATTTATTCATTCATTCATTCATTTACTTATTTAGTTATTCATTCATTCACTCACTCATTCATTTATTCATTCATTCACTCATTTATTTATTTATTCACTCATTCATTTATTTATTTACTTATTATTCATTTATTTATTCATTCATTCATTTACTTACTTATGCATTCATTCACGTATTCATTCATTCATTCATTTATTTACTTATTTATTTATTCATTCATTTATTTATTTATTTACTTATTCATTCATTCATTCATTTATTTATTTTATTTTAGCACATTTCATTTGAGTTTCTGCCCTAAACAAAACAACTGAAAAAACAAACAATAAAAATAAAATAAATCACTTAAATTCCACGTCACTCCTGATCAGAATCACTGCACATCGTCTTCTATTTGTTCTGAAACTCTCTGCAAATACTTTTACTTTTCTTTTGCCCCTGTGTCTGTACTTTTACTTCAGTAATAAAAGTGAGTACATGTCACTATATAAGACAATAAAACCTGTAAATTATACTGTATATGCAAAAATAGGTGTGTTAAAAGTGCATTATTTAAATTTTTAGATGGGAGGCCGTCACCTGCTTGTTTCCATGGATACGTCATTGCTCCGCCTGGAATGTTCCGCGGTGTGACATTAAACAGCTCAGGCCTTATCTTTATTCAATTACAGGTGGTTTTACAGCTCAAATTTACCTAGAAAAACAGGCGTGCTGACAGTGAGCGGGGTCGCCTCTCCACAGATCTGGTCCGGTTTGGTCTCCATGACGATAGAAAGGTTTAATGCCGCACTGTGAAACATTCCAGGCCAAACAATAACATCTCCGTCGCGCTGTTCTCCACCTCATTTTTTGGGCGCATTGCTTCCACCAACGCACAGAAAAGTCACAGAAAATTGAATTACGATATTTATAGTATGGTCCAGTGACTGAAAAGCAAAGAATCTGAGAAGGAATTCCACTGTTGCAAGAGAAAAGCATGTTAAAGAGACCATAGCGCACTGTAGAAACCCCACGTTAAAACAGAAATGTTAAAATAAAAAAACGAACTTACGCTGTTTTCTGACGATATAATGTCGTTTTCTCATAAAAAAAATACTCGGAATTGCGTATTGTTTCGTTCACACAACTCTACGTACTTAGGCTGACTTCTTCTCTCAAACTGAAAACTCTGTTCCACCTTGTGATGTCATGCGGTGATACAGGAAGCGCGCCGTTGTGTTTTTAAACTCCGCACGACTTCGCTGGAATCGTCTGGACCATTTCGGATCTGGAATTCTGTCTGTCGCTTTGAACTAGGGCTGGGTATCGATTCAAATCTCAAGAATCGTTTCGATTCCAATTCTTAACAATAAAGATCGATTTTCCCGATTCGATCCGATCCAATCTCGATTCTGGTTAGTGTTCTTAAAAACATTTTTTTTAACCTTAACCTGTTTTACATACAACATGTTAAAACTAGCATTAGATTGACATTTAACAGCAAATTATGCAAGTATTGGTAGTTCCTGATGGCTGTGAGAGTGGCTGTAGTACTGCGATGGAAACACTTCGCTATGTGCCTCACTCTCCCAAGCAGACGTGCAATATTCGGGAGTTTGAGACCGGCTTGCGACGCGAGGTTGATTCTATGCGCAGAGCAGCCGACGTGAGTTAGACCCACCGGCACCATATTAGCGCCGTTGTCTGTCACGGTGGCGAGAGCAGCAGAGTCTATGGTGCGAGTGCGACACAACGTCAATACCATGGACGCCACTTAGATAAAAGTTTACCGGGGGAATCGGCTACTAAAAAATAATTGTATTTATATATATTTAATAATCGATTTTTGGACGCGCGAATCGATATTGAGAATTTAATATGCGAATCGATTCAGAATCGGAAAATCGTTTTTTTCAACACAGCTCTACTTTGAACAAAAGGCAAAGACGCAGCTGTGAAAACTTAACTTCATGACATCACAAGGTGGATCGGAGCATTTTGAGCTTTGGAGATGTAGTCAATTTCAGGATATTTAACATTTTTGGAGTATTTTAACGTCTTCTTGTCTCCACGGTGATTAAATAAACATTTTTATAGCAACTGACTAAATCTAGCAGTGACATTTTCCCACAATTCCGACTTCCTCTCCCATAGTGATGTGAGACTATATCAAAGTGGATCTATTTGGTCTAAACTCATTTCATTTTCAAATATACAAGTACAAACACACACTTCCTGTCGTGGGTCTCGAGCTTCAAAGTTGATATTTGAATGCGGCCCTGAAATGCGATCCTCCCCGTCCAAACATCTTCAGAAGTCTCGGATAAACCTCCCGTTGTTTTGTAAAGAAACAGGCTTCTTTGCGTGGTGATACTGGACATGTTTTTTTTTTTTAACCGCCAGTGTTTGCCGGTCTGAGCTTTGCGATCCGCCCAAAGACGCCGAGAAAGGCTGAGTTGAGTCGAAAAAACTGAAGATATGCGCGAGAAGATCCATTATTTTAGCGTCTTATTCGAAAGTGGGAGTGATCGGTGCGTGTTTTTATTGTAAAGACGTTGCCATAAACGGTGGACTGAGGACGAAAGACAGAGGACGGCGGTTATAGGGAAGATTTACGGACAAAAAAAAGCTAAATTAAAACAGAAAGATCATATAGAGCAGGTTAATACATCAAAAATGAGCAGCAGTTGACTTGTTTTCAATATAAAGTGAACTGGAGCCAGAGTCCATGGAGCCGGGAGCGCCCCCATGCTCACTTCCTGTTTGGAACACGGCAGCTAGCAAGTAGGTTTATAGAATAGTAAATTATAAAATAGTAATTTAATCATATCAAACCACATGATTGAAAATGTCATTGTAAATCTTTTGGTTAAAGTTTCTAATAATTTCTAGTAATTTCTTCCGTTAAAAAGGTTCAAATTTCATAATAATTCCCCTCATACCTGTAGAACCTCTGACCTCCATGGAAACAAATAATTTTTTTCAGAAATCATGAGTTATTCTGCATGTTTTTGTACTTAAAGTGTTAAAATGTCATGTGGTGCGACCGTCCATCTTTAACTGCTGATTTTTAAACGTCTTTAAAATGACTCTAAATCAAAAAATCAAATCATGTATTTTCTTTTTTTTTTTTTGACATGTTTTCTCAGTGTTTCTAGGTGTTTTTTAGTCCCACATGAAATTTCAGCTTTTTTGAAGATATTTCCCTCAAAATTTTCAAATAAATATTGTCTGAGCCATTTTTTAAAATTTCATGTTTTCATGTTTTCAAATCTCAATCTCATGTTCAAATTTACTCATAACTTAGATTAACATCCCAACCGTGTTTTAGAAAATAAAACTATTTTAATCTTAATCTCGGTCGCACCACATGACATGTTTTAAGGTCGTAGCCAATTCATGTAAAAAAAAAAAGAACTAAAAATGCTTAATATAAATTTTAAACATAGATTTATGCAGATCTGATGTTAAATATTTGTTCAATATAAACTTAATTTTAAAATTTGCCTTGAAAATCCTTATATGTCATTGACCATTAAACATATTTTTAATTAGCCTATTTTGATACTGCATAGTCAAGAATTTTTTTCAAGTCTTCCAAGTAGCAAAATTGCATTGATTTCTTCAGACAAATTGGTAAAAAAAAGAAAGGTTTGTATCAGTGGAGCAGATCCAAATGTTCGAATTTTTCTTCTTCTTATTATTTTCTATTTATTTTATTTTTTTTTAGGTTATTACACGTCCTTGCACAACTCTGAAAACACTACAGATGTTCTAACAGTTATAACTTTACACTATTTAACTTATATATTAATAACAAGTCTTGGGAAGTCTGCTGTAGGGTTTAGAATTAAGCAAATAAATACGTTTTTGACAGCAGCCATAAGGCCACCAGACTCGCGGAGCTGCTCTAAACTCCTGCACGTTCACATCTGAAAGCAACACGTCTCTGTTTGCACCTTTTATTCTTGATATTTTTGTCATCTAAACATATTGAGGATCCTAACAGTGCACCTCATTAAAAAGAATCTATCAGCATCTGTCTGCCTCCTGCTGCTCCAATGACAAAAGTACGACTTTGAGACAACAGTAAAGAAATCACACTCACCGCAGTGCTCCGGGAGAGGAGGGAGGGCATCAGGAGCATTTTAATGAGTGCGCCGGGGGAGGCATGGAGCTCGCTGGGATGACAGGGAGGTGTAGAGGGTAGAAAAGGTAGTAAAAGTTGCATTCTTTCCAAATTCTATCACTAAAGAGAATATTATATAGTTTGGAAATCATTTGAAATATTGTCAAGGGAAACTACAGTCAGAATTTAGTATCTTTAAACATATTTTTATTGGGTGCATGATTAAATACTAAATCGACTTTTATGTGGCGACGTTTTTTTTTGTTATTTTTAATTCCAACTACGGCATTCTGGTCTAAAATGAGTCTAAAATGTTAAAAAATGGGTCCAGTGGCCTTTGAAATTTCAGGTAGTTGGTGACGTCACAAACAGCTGGCTGCGGGGGCGGAGTCTAAAGTGTGTGTTGACCAATCGCACACTTCCTTTTAGCCCGGAGACCCCGCCCCTTTTCCTCTTTCGCTCTTCTAATCCAGATATTGCCCAGTTTCTCTGTTTGAAATGTGGTTTTGGGCAGAGTTTAGGTGTTTAGTTCCAGTTTAACGGTCCACGAAACGCCGTCCTGAAGCTTCACGGAATAAAATCTGAGCGGGCGGTTGGGGGAAGCGGTTGTGGGGCGGGGTCTGGACTGATTGGCAGCCACAATTAGCCGACCGTGCTCCGGACTTTGAAACAGAGCGGACATTTGTGCTCGGATCGCGTCGTTTCCCGTGAGCTGAAGTTGTCCAAGCTGTTTTTTCTTTTTTTTTTTCTTTTTCTTCCGTCGATATAATCAACTCCAGAGCTGAAATCATCCAAATGTCCGATAACGGCGCACTTCCTGTATGACCACGTGACGTCAAAGTGGAACCGAGTGTTTTCCGTGTGAGCTAAATATGCAGAGTTTGTGCGTAAAACATTTGTGAATGAAACGAAATAGTTATGTGTGTGATGAGGAAACAACTTTATTACGTAAAGTAGGTGAGAATGTAATCATGTAATCTAAAAAGTGTTATTTTAACTCTTTAAAAGTTAAATGGGGGTTTGAGTTGGGGTTTTTTTTGCTGCGGTTGAAGTTAATTAAACTTCCCAGAGTGTTAATTCAACTCCCCCTAGTGTTAATTTGGCACCTCCCACCCGCCACTTCAAACTCCTGCCACAGAAGACCAATTTGAGCCAGTTTTGTACATTAATTTCATCTTAAATAACTAAAACAAAGTGTAAAAATCTGTGTGTGTGTTGTTTAACTAAATCAAGAAAACCCTGCAAAGTGTTATCCGTTTATTCTTAACACGTGACTCTTGATTTCAGGGTTAAACAAAAAACTTTGGTCCCGTCTTACTTAATTAACATTTCCAAAAAAGGTTAAATTAACTCTAGAACAGATTGGACTCATAAACCCTGAGAAAATGTTAAAATTGATTCTGTAAGAGTCCATTTTAACACTCCACTTTTTGCTGCGTTCATCTGACTCACTGGAGGCCATTTCTCCAACCCGGAAACTTAAAATGTAGCGGTCGTAGTTGATCCTAAAGAGGTTGGTACAGACACAACTTTTGACCCAAAAGACTAAAAGGCCAAAATAAGGTCAGAAATAGGTATACACTTCTATTTTAGACATATTTACAAAGCTAATCAGAAGAAAAAAAAGTGATTTTGGTGTTTAGGGGCCCTTAAAAATACTAAAAACTGGAATAAGCTAACAAAATCACTATCTTTCTCACTTTAATTCAAGTATTAAGAAACAAATTAGAATGAAAGGTGTCACAAAATCCTTGGCAAGAGTGGCAAGGACAAAGCAGAGTGCGGAAACGCCATATAGATTCACATTCAGCGCTTTTCTATATCGCTAAAACCTATGAACTCATTCAGATTAACTGGTGGGACTTGAACCGGGACCAGGAAACGGACCCACGAGCTGGTACGCTAAGTCGGGTCAACTGAGGAAGGGAAGTTCTCGTATTCTGCTCTATGATAAATAATGCAAATCAACAAGAAGGACTCTGGAAATGTTTTATTCAAGTGTAAAGACAAGAGGCTTAATTGGGTTTGAGTTTTCGGCACAAAACAACGTTGGGAGAATTACGCTCATGAGGAGAGGCAGATCTGAAAGTGCAGATTTATTAAAACCTTAAAAAAAAAAAAAACCTTGACGAAGCTAATCCACATGAAATAATAACGGCGTTCGTTATTAGGCTTTGTTCATTCGAGGGAGGTCAGTAGTTTGGCCTGATTGCCTGAAAGTGAAAAGTTATCTTGCTTGATGAGGCAATTCCACCTTGAAAATATTCGATTTTGTCTGATCTTGGAAGAGAAGTGAGACCGGGCCGGGTTACTGCTCGGAATATCAGCTGGGGTTAGCAGCGGCTCGTCTACAAACTGTTGTTTTGTCATCAGGCAAGACACTTCACCGTCTGTGCTTGGTGCGAATGTGGTTTTGATAGCGCAGATTAGCTGTTCACCGGTTTATGATGATTTTATTTATTCATTTAACCTTTTTTTTTTTTTTTTATTTATTTTACCAGGTCAGTCAGTTTTGAGAACGGTCTCATTTTCAACGATGACCTGGCCAAGAGGCAGAAATTTCAACATCAATTTCAACGACTCGTGGGGTGATCACGGTGATAATGTTACCGGAGCGAAGGTTATGAGTGTTATTGGAAATGTTGACGAGCGAGCGAAGATGATGATGTTTTATCGATGAATTTGTACCGATTTATGAATCTGCGGGAGTGAAGTGACGGCCAGTGCACCAGCGAGTACAGAGGACAGTGATGGGGAGTGAAAGGGGTGATTTCTGAGTGGTAAATGAAGTTTATGGATGCCCACCTGTAGATGATGTCACCGTAATCGAAGATGGGGAGGATTGTCATTTTGACGAGGGAGGATTTTTTGCGATCTAGAAAGCTGATTCTTGATTTGACTTTGGAAAGTAATGCGAATGTCAATGGAAAGTGTATTGTCAAGCCATATGCCTAAGTATTTGTAAGAATTTACTAGTTGTAGATGTGCCGTCTAGGGATGAGATGTTGGCGTGGTTGGGAATCTTAGGGATTTTACGGTTGAAAATCATATATTTCGTTTTGCTTGTGTTTAAAAGAAGATTAAGGTTGGAAAAAAGCGTGTTGGAGACTGGTGAAGCTGTAAAGAGCGGAGGGAATGGTGTACAGAATGGCGTCGTCAGCGTATAAATGTATGTGTCAGGTACCACCATAGACTGTATAAAAAAGTGGACTAAGCGAGTGTGACGTCACCCATAGCGTTTAGCGTCGCTCAAATGAGGCTCGCGATGCTAACGGTTACAGGAGCGAATCTGGAGCCAGGCTCTATGTTATGAATAAGATTTTTTTGGCTAACAAAATAGCGAAAAAAAAATTCAGGATCATGTAGAGCGGGTTAATAAGAACATTTTAAGACCAAGATGAAGAGGATCACTGCAGCAGGTACAGAGAGACGAGCGACAAGATCCTAATGTAAGTCAATGGGAGCCAGAGTCAGAAGGAGCCGGAAGAGCCTCCTCTTGGACTTCCTATTTGGCACGCGGCGGCTAGCGCGTTAGCTATGTCCATTCATTTATACGGTCTATGGGTACCACCAACATCTAATTCTCTTCAAGACATCACAAGGTGGAACAGAGTGTTTTCTGTTTGAGAGAAAAACTCGACCTAAATATGTAGGTTTTACGTGTTAAAAATGTATGAATAAAACACAACTCCATGCACGTTTGTAATGCGGAAATAACATTGTTAAGTCAGACAATAGCGTAATATATGGGGCCTTTAAACTACATAAACTTCAGCTTCGTTTTTTAAGATTTTCAGTGATGAAGAAAATAACATTATACCCAAGGTCCCTTTACTCATGCCCGCTCTGTTTACATGCTTTTGTTTTCTCTCTGACTAACAGTCTGCGCTCTGAACCTTGCTTTCTAAACACACTGCTTGGATTGAGTCACAGGAACAAAACCACACCAGAAATCCAAATGCAGATAGATTCCAGCGCGGAGGATGAATTTCCCTTAAGTGCACAAAATATTTCAGCGAT
>KN506517.1:0-20513 GCA_000787155.1 Scartelaos histophorus
CTGGACGACTGAGGGACTTTTCACACACCTTGGTCTAAAAGTTACTACACATTGAATGACTATATGGACAACTGATTAAAAGCCACTTGGAACAGCTAATATTTGCCAGACAAGCATATGAGCCTAATGTGATTGTTTATCTACCTTGACAATAAACTATGTAAATTAAATAGTTTGATTCCCACAATGCACTTGGATCCTGATGAGCTGCACTGAAGCTGGTATGGTTCAGGTCAGTGCCAGGATGTCCGTCTCAGTGGAGCTTTGCACTGAACTCTTAACTGCTGTTGAAGGAGTTTCTATAGAAGCAAGGTGTTCTCTTCCATTTACCTTTGACCCATGACCCTGCTGTGAGGTCACACACAGGTGAAAGAACCACAGCAGCCGAATGAACTCTGGAGGATTTAATCATTTTCCATTCCACATAAAACAAATATAAAAACAGATCAATGTGTCTGTGGGAGACATGGCCATAAAAACACGCTCCCATCGCCCTGGCGCTGTGTTAACATAAAACTGTCCACAACCAACAGAAAGAGACGTGCTCGGACCAGGATATGGATTTTTTTGTTTGTTTTAGCCAATATCTGATATTTGGGCTGCTCCTGTCACTGATAACAGATATTTCTATTTTAAAATTCATAGCGGGTGATGGCGATATTAACTTTTCACTTCTGTAAAAAATAACTAAATGTATTGTACTGCAATATAAAATAACGGTCTTCAATTTCTATTTTGAGCCATTAGTCTGTTCAAGAAGGGCACGCAAAGACTGGGGCATGAAAAAAAAAAGTTATCTTCATCGACATTAGTCGATAACGATAAATTGTATCAGTATAGGCAAATACTAATGCGGAGACTGATATATGGCTCATCCATGGTCTCAGAGCTGGAGGGCGCAGAACTGCTGGTACACAGCCAGAATGTGTGGGTCGAGCTCGGCCGTGAAGAGGAGGTTCTCCAGGGTGCCCATGTACTGCTGGATTGTCTGGTGATGCTGCAACACACATTTGCGGACACACATCAGTTTTCCAGGGTGTGTGGGGAGTCACTATTTGCCCAAAGTTAAAGTGGAACTAAAAAACATTCTTTTAAAAAGCGCAGCATTCTGGGTATACACTCTTGGTACTCTGGTTTCAAAAGGTCTCAATGAAGATTTTGAACTCAGACCCCTTTTGTGACTTGAAAATGTTGACATCATCACTCCAGTCTGTGGCTGTGTGTTCTACGATACTTCCATGTCTGCAGTGCTGCTGCAAATATTATAGTCTTCTGTGTTGTATTCATGTTTATAAACTGTAAATAATGTAAATACTATGAGCAGTGGTAAACTAATAGACCACTTTAAAATGGAGTGAACACCTGTTTCATGCTAAAGATTCCATTCAATAATTGTAATAAAAATAAATTATCTTTAATTGATTCCAATCACATGGTGGGTTAGGTGACTAGATCTGGGTCTGTATGACAGTTGTGAAACTGACCCTTTCAGGTCTGAAGAAGGGCTTGGCCTGAAACGTCACATTGTAATGTGCGAAATATTTGGGAGCTCCAAAGAACTGCAGTGCAGATCACTTTCTTCTTTTGCAGAGTTTTTGTTTTTGGCCCCAGAACACAGTCTGTAGTTTTGGTAGGTAGAGACATGCACATCCAACAAAACACCAGAGTCATTATTTTGCTACTAAACTGTCTATATGGAGTTTTAATAGTTTTACCTACTCCTCCCACTCATTCTCTGGCAACGTTAGAGCAAACTAGGTGTATTTTCAGCTTCAGTCGACTCTACTATTTCAGGTTGTTAGTGACATCACAAAAGACTACTCTGATTACAGCCAGGTGAGTGAGCAGAGTTTGAAGTGTGAATATTTGGTTTAGTCCCACTTCAGCACTGAAACTGGCAACCCAAATGACAGTCATTCTGCTCTCTCATCTTGGGAACCAAAAACCAAATAACAAACAACGTGACTATCCTGTCCATTTTTTTTAACCAAGAATAAATTAGATTACTTATTTTTCTCAGTAAAACTCTTTTGATTATAATATGCAGTAGTAGCTCAGGATCAGTCCCGCGCGTGTGTGTGTGTTTGATGTGAGTGTTCTCACCATGAGGAAGACCTGCTGCAGTCGGTCAATGCAGTTTTTGTACCAGGGTGTGCTGATGTCCACACTGCCCGTCTCACAGCGCACCAGGTGCTCCGTCAGCAGCATGATGAATCTCTGAGGACAGTACAGGGTCAAAAATCAGAGAAAGGACTAGAGAGATGCAGGGAGGACCTCTCAAGACCATTCAAGGCACAGGTTAATACATTGCCTGGAATATTCCACTGTATGGTATTAAACCGATTCAGGCAAGCCAACTAACATTACAAATGTATGTTTTTTTTAAAGACATTTTTAGCAAAACATTCAACAAAATATCAACAAAACTAAAAGCTGAAGCTGCAGGTGCAGAGATGCTCTACAGACCTGGAAGATGACAAGGAACAGGTTCTTCTGCTCACTCTGGGCTGACTCCACTTTCTCCTGCAGCCTCTCAATCTGCTCCTCCAGCTGGGCCTCCTCATCCTCACTTGTGCGCTCCATGTCCTCGTCATCCCCGCTGTCCCTCTGAGGAGCACACACACATTTTAAGACCACATGCCTCATGACTTTGGTCTGCTAAAGCCCTGTGGAGATGTGAACTCACTCTCTTGTGCTGCTGCTTCTCCAGTTTGTCCTTGGCCTCCTCCAGCTCCTTCTGGATCTTCTGAACGTGCTTGTTCATTTTGCGGATGGTGGAATGGAGGATCTCCCAGATGTAGAGCCTGAGGAGCAGGTGTAGGGTTTGGGTGAGTGAGGGAGTTTCTGGAGAGGCTTACACAGAGGGTCTCTGGGGTGAGTGAGGGGCTATCTGGAGGGGCGTGCAAAGGGGTAACACAGCTCTCACCTGGTGAACTCGTGGGCCATGTCCTGAGAAAAGAGCCAGTTGGCCACAGCAGCACAGTCCACGATCTGAGTGCGGATCATTTTGTCCACCAGAACTGCAATCATCTACACAGCAACATGTGGATTACATTATTATTATTCAGCAGCTTTTTTTCAACATGCATTTGTGGTTCCCTCATAACATGATCAGTGACACCTATGGGTGTCTGTAATCTGTGGGTGTTGGCTAATAATAGCACATTTTCTTTTGTTACTGGATAAAATATGAATTATTAAGTGCAAGTATTTTCCTTATAGTTCTGGTGCAGAAATGGCACAGTCTACATGCTAAATAACACACATGGGGGCTGGTCATCTGAGGGTGGTGTTTAATTGGAAACTGTGAATTAAGACCGTAAATAATTTGTGTTCTAAATTATTACATTTTTCCTTTAGACATTTCTGGTATAGAAATGTCTACATACCAACATGCATACTAAATGACACCCTTGGGTGCTGCTCACCTGAGGGTGGTTCCTCCACGCGTCGTACACCACTTTGAGAATGTGCAGCTTTCCCTCATCACTGTCTGTGAGCGCCTTCAGGATCTCATGAAACCTGCACGTTTGGCCAGGTCATCCGCATTAAACCATTGTACAGTTAGACTAAATACATGCAATACATCCAGGTGAAACACACTTACTTGCCCAGGGCGCTGAAGGAATGGCTGAAGGACTTGGCGGCCATGTGTAGCAGGGTCTGTAGAAAAACGTCGATCTTCAGAGGATTGAAGCTCTCACCCTCATCTACACAGGTCAGGGGTCACGGAGCAGGAGGCAGATAAGAACAGACTGTGTCATAACAAAACATGGATGTTGTGTGTAAACCACACCAGTACAGTGAACTATTAGTAATGGCAATTGGTCCATTTTGACCTCCTCTTTAGAGAAAAAACTATATTTTCATTTTGACTGCCAACTAGTGCTGAAAGATGAACTACAGTCACATTCGAATGATCACAAGTAGTTCCTGTGTTCACTGTTCTGCTAATCCAAAGTGAGCCTCACCGTCATCATCCTCCTGGTTGGGGTTGGGCACTTCTTTGAGGATGCTGAGGATCTCTTCGTTGGTGGCTTTGTTTTTGATGGCATTCTGCACCGTCAGGGACACCGAGTAACCTGGTAAAGAGGCTGTGAAGAGACACAGGAGACTATGGAGTTACGAACCCCACTCAGACCAGACCAAACTAAAGCCCATAGTTCACAAGTATCACTTAGATTACAGGGTCATTTCTGCCTCACTTTTTAGATCGTGCGATCCAAGAATAGTGATACTATACTTCCAAATATTTATAATGTCAAGGCTGCATTCTCTAAGACAACAACCAAAGGGCACTAAAAGTCAGTTCAAGAATGTATCAAAATGCACAAAATAGAGCAACAAACACAGCACTTTATATTTCGTGGCTCTTTTCTAACAGATCTAAAGTAATTACTCCAATTTTGTGATCAATTTTAGAGTCCATTCATGCTTTGTATGATACTATGTAAATCTACATAATAAAATAAATACAAACAAGAGCCAACTCCCCTCTGTCCCTGTACTCACCAGCGCTCTCATCTGAGTACTTGTAGATGAAGAGGGGCTCTGCAGGGATGAGAGCGGAGAAGGTGGGGGGCACGATGTCCACAATGCGCTGGTGGTACGACAGTCTGAGCAGAGGACGCAGTCACATGTCAAGAGAGCAGACACATGACAGGAGGAGGAGGAGGTCAGAGGAAGGCAGGGAAGAGGAGGAGAGGGATGCAAAAGAATGAAAAGGGAGAGAGAAAGAGGAGGAAGATGGAGGGAGGAGAATGAACAGAGGAAACATGGGGAGGTGGGGTTGTAGCTTGTTCCAGGCTCACCTCATGCTCTTCTCCAGAACCTCTTTGACAAATTTGGGCTTGGGCATCTCAGGGTCCATGGTGAGACAGTCAGCCCTAAAACAGGAGGGGCACACAGCGCATTCTGAAGCAAAAGGATATGCTGTGCACTACAGCAGAGGGGGGTACTCCAGTAAGAGGGATCCTCTGCAATTCAGACTTTATAAAAATACTTTACGGTAGATGCCTAAGTATTGTATGTTGTGTGTAGATTAGAATAACGTGTGTGGAAAAGCAAGCCCTGATTGCTCCACAAATGAAACACTGCAGACGCACTGAGAAGTGAGGCAGTAAAATTTTGATAAAATTGGAAACTGGCCTAAATATACACACAGGATGCCACAAACAAAGGCCACTCACACAAAAAACATTTATTTTTCGATTCATCAAAGCTGAGCAGAGCAGGGCTGGTTGGTACTTGGACGGGAGAACCTTCGCATAGTATGCATGTGGGGTGTGTGCAGATTGGCAGCTACCAAGCATGGAATGAATGAATAATATAGTGTAAAGCATCTGTCCGTAAAGTGCTATATAAAACCATTGCATTATTATTAAACAAAACTCACCAGTCGTCCCAGCTCCAGCGGAACTGGAAGTTGCTGAGATGGTGTGAGAACCAGTTTATGAGCCTGAAAACCACACAGATACAGTTACAGAGAGCCCTTTATGGACAGGTGATTGCAGAAAGGGGCAGGGCCTCACCTGTCTATGCATGTGGTGTTCATTGTGTCTAGTCTCATGTAGAGCATCTCTGTGGCCTGGGCCAGCTGACACTTGGATTGAGGACATTTCATATCCACGTCATTAAAAATAAAATTGCTTTGTTGAAGAAGTGTGTACATAAACATCCACTGACTTTATATAAAGTGTTCCGTAATGTGTCTTTAATTTATCAGGTCATTCAAACAAACCTCTTAAATATCTTCCCTTCAACATTACAATAATACTATTATATTCATGAATTCAAAAGGATACAACTTGTGGGAGTGAGCCGGGCTGCAGTTTGCACAGTTCGATGAGCAGTGTGGTGTACATGACGTCAATGTGAGGAGGGACGGGCAGCTGGAACAGCTGTCCAAAGATCACCTGGGGAACACACACGCACACGCACACGCACACGCACACACACACGTTAGATGTGGAAATGTAAAAGCAGAAGGCAGGCTTAAGGACTATACCTGATTTTTACAGTCTTAAAGGTGTGAAAAACAGAAATGAAGTTATTCCTCACTTACCTTGTGCATTCTCAGCGTCGTAATTATTCATAGTGATGTTTTTTATAAGTGCTTTCACAACTCAGATGCCAGAGCATTTTACTATAAAGCTAAAAACAACTGCCTAACTGATTCTCAGACATTACAACACTCAAGAGTGTGTACAGTATCTGTACTGGGGCAAGACACATTTTGCTCAGATACATGGGGGAAAAAAATCAGGTACAGGCCCTGTAAATAAGCAGCCCACAGAGCATACCTCCACGATGTGGTAGTTGAGGGGGATCTTGCTTTTGCCTGGATAGCTGAGTAACTGTGCCGCACTGAAATGGACAAACAAAGGCCAGGTATTAAGACAGGTCTGATACAGAGGCTGCACTTATGAGCAAAGATGCCATTCATGTGTTTGTTTACTTCAATAATTACAATTAGGCAGAGGCGGGCATTTATGTTTTTGTATTAAAATGTAGCATAAAACATATTACAGCCAAATGAACATTTCCATGGAAACAGCGGGAGGCCCTCCTCCTGGTCAGTTTTGTGAAGACGAGTCAGTTTTGTGAAGACGTAAGCCCGCTCACAGTAAGCACTTAAGTACTTTATTCAAAGTATGTTTTTACTGCTCTGAACATAACGTGAAACATAACGTGCCCCAAACCACAAGCTTTTACAGACTCATCTTTGGGTACCACCACATTAAAAACCCATGTGTTTTTGTTGTTACAAATCCAAAATAAACCCCCAGATATAATATTTTTAGAAGTTGTTTGTATGTATGTACCAGGTCTTGCGCTCTTTCCAGTGGGTCTTGATGATACAGTTGAGGTTCTCTTCAATGACAAACCTCTCCACAGAATGGCTCCCGGGCATCACAGGGCCCTGCAGCACAGCACAGGGGAGGGGGGGTGGTGAGACCTCAGCCTGACCACAGACTGTGTCCTCCTTACACTGCCATCATAGATCTAAATTCCATATCATAATCTATACTGAGGAAAGCCATAAAGATTTTGGGTGTTTTCACACTCTGGTTTGCATCCAGTTTAGTCCTGATGGAAGACCTGGTTTGGTTTAACCCTAACCCATCAGAACAAGTACAGAACACAGGGGAAAAAAAAAAATCATTGTGGTATCGACAGTTTCAAGTATCAAGTCTATTTCTTAAGATCTACATTAAGAAAAATGGACGCGACATGTAAGAATGGTGTTCTCCTCTTTGTTCCTTCTTCAAAAACAGACCTGGAGTTGTGTTTTGTTTCATTCACACATTTGAGTATCCATCCATTTTCTCCTGCTTAAGCCGGCTGGGTTGCGGGGGCAGCACGCTGCCCATTACTCTGTGCACCAGACCCAGACCCTATGAACCCCTCTGCAGGTGGTGAGCCCACAGGAGGGTGGGACTCCCGACGTTCCCTGATTGTAAACTGTTCATAGGGGTGTTGCATGTTTTTGATTGATGGGGGGAAACCAGAGGAAACCCATCCAGATACAGGGAGGAAACATGCAAACTCCACACAGAAAGGCCCGGGCGACCAGGGGATCGAACCCGTAACATGTTTGAGTAATCCTTTATTATTAGTTCATCTACATCTCCAAAGCTCAAAAATGCTCTGTTACACCTCATGATGTCATGTAGTGGTAGTTTTCAACTTAACCTCTACCTTTTACTAGTACCTCTTATTCAGCAGAGATTGGCAATTCCAGGATTTAAATCATTCAAATGATTCTAGTGAAGGTATCTAGAGTTTAAAACACAGTGGAGCACTTTCTTTATTGAAACCTCAAGCCTAATATGTGGATTTGTGTATTAAAAATGTGTGACTGAAACAAAACAACTCCAGGTCTGCTTGTGATGAGGAAATATTATAACATAGATCACAAAGCAGTGAAAGATGGGTCTTTTAGTTTTGAAACACTTAAGAATCTTCCCCCCTCAGAAGTGTGGTACCTCGGGTGCATCCGTGTAATCGAACATGCGGAAGAGGACGCGAGGCATGGGGTAGTGGGCATCAGGCATGTGTCCTGGGGGTGTAAAGGGCGGCAGGTTGTGCTGGAGGGCCTCACATAGCACACTGTCAAAGGCAATGTATGGCCTCAGGATGTGACGCTCCTGCCACCGGTCCTTCTTCAGCTTCTGGATCTGAGCCCACAAGCAGTCCAGGTACTGCACATGTGCACATGTACACACACACACACACACACACACACACACAGACACACAGACAGACACAGACACAGACACAGACACAGACACAGACACAGACACAGACACAGACACAGACACAGACACAGACACAGACACAGACACAGACACAGACACAGACACAGACACAGACACAGACACAGACACAGACACAGACACAGACACAGACACAGACACAGACACAGACACAGACACAGACACAGACACAGACACAGACACAGACACAGACACAGACACAGACACAGACACAGACACAGACACAGACACAGACACAGACACAGACACAGACACAGACACAGACACAGACACAGACACAGACACAGACACAGACACAGACACAGACACAGACACAGACACAGACACAGACACAGACACAGACACAGACACAGACACAGACACAGACACAGACACAGACACAGACACAGACACAGACACAGACACAGACACAGACACAGACACAGACACAGACACAGACACAGACACAGACACAGACACAGACACAGACACAGACACAGACACAGACACAGACACAGACACAGACACAGACACAGACACAGACACAGACACAGACACAGACACAGACACAGACACAGACACAGACACAGACACAGACACAGACACAGACACAGACACAGACACAGACACAGACACAGACACAGACACAGACACAGACACAGACACAGACACAGACACAGACACAGACACAGACACAGACACAGACACAGACACAGACACAGACACAGACACAGACACAGACACAGACACAGACACAGACACAGACACAGACACAGACACAGACACAGACACAGACACAGACACAGACACAGACACAGACACAGACACAGACACAGACACAGACACAGACACAGACACAGACACAGACACAGACACAGACACAGACACAGACACAGACACACACACACACACACACACACACACACACACACACACACACACATACAAAACTGTTAGGTGCTGTTAGCTGCAAGACATCATTAAAATACGACATATTATGCTTTGTTTCTTGCTTTATAATTCTAAATCTTTGACACTCTAGGAGATAGACTATGTTTTGACATTTTTCAATGCAGTAGTATTCTAAAACAACTTAAAGGTTGTATGGAGGATTTGTTTTTAGTTTCAAATTGTCAATGAAAGTTCAAAATAGCATTATAGAGATGGAGCAAGATTGGAATTATGAGCAAAAAAAAGAATGAAAATCCATCAACAGGACGTGGTGGGGCCAGACAAACATGAGCCCAGGCTACCTAGGTTATCAATCAAACTCCCTTCGTTTCTAGTGTCACTCAATTGCCGGCGAGCTGGGATTACGTGGTTTATATTTGCCTTTCACGCATTTCAACATACACAAGACACTGTTTACTCAACCAACACAGTGGTTCTTGGCGGCTTTTTTCAACTGTAGCTTCCTCGCAGTTAGCAGAAAGTTTGTTGTGATGAAGAACAAGAATCCACGACCAGTTCAAAGCAAAAAAAAAAGTATGTTTTTGAGGTCACTGAAAGGAGAAGAGAAGGGCAAAAGAAGCAAAGCCAAACTAAGGTGATTCTTGGAAATTCCTTCCAGTGATGGCTGGACTGAAGCAGATAAAGAGCTAAATTATTTCTGGACAGGAAACTTCAAGAGCAATTCTGAATGAGCAGCAGCTGTAAACAATGATTTCTAGCACAAGAAGGAGGTGAGAGGAGGCGTTTCTACTTAGGGAGCTGGAGTCACACATGCATCACATTTGAAAAAGAACAAACAATCGCTGTATTTCTCCTTCCTTGGATAATCCTCTATACAACCTTGACAGAAACATGGTCTGGAGGACTAAAGAGGGGGGAGTGAGAGAGGAGGAGCAACACACTTCAAACTCCACCCTTGCTTGTGTTCGTAATCAGAAACACCGGGCTGTAATCAGGGCAGTCCTTTATGAAGGCACGTTGTACTTGAAATTGCAGTGGCCATTGGAGGCAACACATACTTAGACTTGTAACTAACAATTTTGCAGAAAAAAAATACAAAAAAGGTTTAGAACAATAGACAATACTATTAAAACATCACAAACAGTTAAGTAGCATAAAACAAGGATTTAGTGCTTAGGCCCACAAGCAACATGACTGGCATGATGAGACTGCAGGAGAGGTTAAAAGCTCAAAAAACCTAAACTGTATCTCATCTCCAGAGACATGACAGTGAGATGTGGTTGCCAGGTTACCTCCTCCTGCGGGTGGGGCTTCTCTGCAGACCACACTTGTAGCATGGGCACGTGTGTTTTCACTCGTCTCCTGCACAAAAAGATGGCAGGCTCAGCTTTCATCAGGAAGTAAGAACAATCACTTTATTTGCTGCCAGGGCATTTAAGAAATACTATTTAGTTAGCATGTTACTGTTCTGTCAAGCCCCTCTGGCCTGATCCGCCCTTTTGAGATACTTACTTGAGGTAGCCCTCAATTTGATTGAGTAGACGGTCCATCTCCACGTCCTTCTTCTCGTACAGCTCTTTGCCCACCCAAGGGAGACAGGACAGCACCACATAGACAAACCAGTCTGAGCGCACCTGTGCGCGCGCACACACACACACACACACACACACACACAAAACATCTTAAAAAAGCCTATATGCCATTTTCAGGTGTATGTTATAGTGTCCTTATCAAAAAACACACAAACTCTACAGAGTTCTTCTCTCAAACTGAAAACACTCTGTTCCACCTTGTGATGTCATGTGGTAATACAGAAAAGCTGCAGTGTGTTTTTAAACTCCTTCACAAGAATCATTTGCACAATTTAAGCCCCACAAGTGCTAATCTCCAAGTAACTAAAGGTAAAAGGAGATGTCACTTCAAGACTACCATTTCATGACATCACAGGGTGGAACAGAGCATTTAGAGCTTTGGAGATGTAGACAAAAGTAATTTTTGCCTAATATAAGACCTTTATAATGCATCACAACACAAGAGAACCTATGTGAAAAACATGTATTATTTGTGGTTCTACATGGGCAGCAGGCAAATTTTTTCCAACTTAATTAAAAATACCTGACCTGATTTATTGGATGCACTGGTTTAAAAAGAATGTTTCAAGGAACACTTTTGAAATGGAAACCATGTGTGGGCTTCACCTGGGGCACGTCTTCTTCCTGAGTTACACTGACAAAGTTCTCAAACATGGCCACCATGGAGGGCGCCGCGATCACGTGACAGTTCACCAGGTCAGACAGAAAACGCACCTGTGGGAAAAAACACTTATCAAACCCGGTGCCCCGCTACACATATGTACCGCAATTAGGGTACATACTGCCCCTTTTGGGGTTTTCTTATAAAATAATAAATCAGCATTACAGTTGTCATCAGTAAAAGCTGCATTTGATGGGAACATGTTTACCTTTTATCTGGGGACACAGATCAAGTTTTAGGATAAGACAATCATACACACAGCTCCTTTAACTGTGACACAGTACCAGGTAAACAGCCTCGTTGTAAAGATTGTTCTTGAGCGTCTCTTTGAGCTGTCGGATCATGGCCTCCACAAACTCTCCTCCAAAGTTGTAGTTGCGTGCGTTGAGGAGCCCGACCAGTGTGGTGTAGACTGTGAGCTTCTCAGGCAGCAGCTTCGCCCTGTCACAACCAGAACGCAATTACACAAAACCAGCACGTGGTCACACAAAACCAGCACGTGGTCACACAAAACTAACACACGGCCACAACCAGCACATAGTCACAGCCAGCACACAGTCACAACCAGCACACAGTCACAACCAGCACACAGTCACAACCAGTACATAGTCACAACCAGTACATAGTCACAACCAGCACATAATCACAACCAGTACATAGTCACAACCAGTACATAGTCACAACCAGCACATAGTCACAACCAGAACATAGTCACAACCAGAACATAGTCACAACCAGAACATAGTCACAACCAGCACATAGTCACAACCAGCACATAGTCACAACCAGCACATAGTCACGACCAGAACCCAGTTACAACCAGCACGCAGTAACAACCAGCACATAGCCACAACCAGCACATAGTCACAACCAGAACGCAGTCACAACCAATACAAACATCTTAGAGGTTTATTTTTAATATTGACATTTCAGATGGGGGCACATCATCTGCTCATTTCCATGGAAATCAAACATTAAAGCCATTCTCTATGATATGTTTATGTCATACTGTGGGAGATTATAGTCAAAAGACAATATTTCCATGAAAATAAGCAGGAGAAGGCCCTCCTCCAGGCCAAATATGAGTCAGGGTTGTGACTCCGAACCAGAGTGGACTTACACCGAGCAGAGGATGCGCAGGATCTTGTTTTTGTAGTTGGGCAGGTCAGCCTCCAGGACTCCTGCCAGGCCCTCCAGGTTACTCTCGAGAGAGGATGTGCTCTGGAAAACAGGATCACACAAAATCAACACACAGGTCATAGATACACCATCAGCACAGAGCACACACACGTCATGATCATGGACATGATCTTACACACGATAACACACATGGCATCAGAACATGTGAGCACTGTGGGGCCTACATGTCTCCCTCATGTCACACGTAAAGTCTGGCTGTACCTTCTCTCCAACTCGACATATGAGAGACTCCAGACGGTCTTCTATCTCGATGGGCTCCGATGTCCTCCTCCTTTTGTGAGGTTGTCCCCCTGTAACACAACGCACATGTAAAGGCAACATTCAGATAACAGAGGATGCCCAGTGCTCATGTGATGACTGCAAATGGAAAGAGTTTGGACACTCTGTTTTATTCTGCTTTGCTGGACAGCAAAATAATAAACACCCCTGACCCTCCTCTCTGCCCTCTACAGGTGCAGCACTGAGGAAAGCCACCACCTCACATTTCTAGCAGCACTCCTTCAATCTGATCCATCAGGCAGATCATATTGAACCTCACTAGCACACAGGAACAGCTAGAAAAAAATAATTCATCACCACTGCAATAATGATCCTAAAAACAGCACTGTTTCTTATTGTTATTTTTACTGTATGTGACTCTCTGGGGGAGTCTATCACCTCTAGACTTTGTTAGAAAATAATTTGACTAATTTTTCTGACTCTTGGCAAGGGAAGACACATTTTTTTCTCCTCTCCTGCTACTTATCTTCTCTGCTTTGCCTCTTTGTCTTGTCTGGTCTAGTGGTCTTCCACTTCCACACCTTTGCAGCTTTGTATCCCAGGCATGGTAGGCGGGCTAGTGTGGTGCGTTCAGTGCCATATGTTTGCAGGATCCAGCTGCTTGCCTATGCTGGGTTAACTCCACACCCCTTTCCCCCCAGTTACAAGTCGTGTCATGTTTGTATTGTGTTTTGATTATGTGCAGATGTTGTGGAGGTGTTTTTTTTTTTTTTTATGTGTGCTGGATTCATATTATGGCCCGAGAAGAGCATGGTCTGGGGGTTGTTCTTTTTTTATTTTTCTCCTTCCCCTATCCTCATGTTATGGTGAATTGTTTCTTCTTTATTCGCTACCCGTCTGTAGGCCTGGACCATGTATAGCCCCCCTATGTTATATTGTATTATGTGTTTGTAATGTATGGATGGGGTCACGGGACAGGTCCCATTTCATTTCCTTTGTGTGTCTAGTACATGTGGAGAAATTGACAAATAAAGGCATTCTTACTTGACTAAACATCTCATTACTTCCACAAGCAGGAGCACGTATACATCCTTCACACAGGTTACTCTAGTCCAGTAGAAGGTACAAGTTCCAGTGACCGCCCCCATCTCATGCCCCTGCGGATCACGGAGGTGCTACAGACCACCCTAAACATCCCTCTCCTCCAGTTTGCATGTGCCGATTAGCCAAAAGCACTCACTGATCACAACACCGGTGATGTTTCCATACAAAGAGCTCGAAGACCATATGCTCTGCTCCTCAGCTGGATATAAAACATAAACATCTGCACAGCGTTAGCCGGACCGGCGGGCTGCACACATGCAAACACTTTACCTACCCTCATTCTCGTCGCTGTGCCGTCTTCTGGACATTTTAAAACGAAAACGTGGTAACGATGCAAAAGTCAGTACACAATTAACCCAGCATGTGATTTAGAGCCTGTTTATCGTATGTTTTATTGCGTGGAAGCCTCTGCGGCGCCACAAAAGCACGCAAACAGCAGCGTTGTGAATGAATGAAACACTTCCGCGGTGAGCCGGAAGTGCTTCATTTAATCCCTCCGGTTGCGCATCTCTGCTCTGTACAGTTCCACCTTCCGCTCTGCGCACACTTCTGCCGCTCCTGCTCCGCTCATGTGCTTTTAATGCACGTTTAGAAATAATCATGGCATCAGATGGAATGTCTTGTTCAGAGTTTATAGATTTGGACATCGATCTAAATCCTCATAACGAACAAGAGACATATAAACAAGAGAAACAACTGTCCGCGTCTCTGCGGAAACATTACAGCCTGTGCCGCAGAAAGGTGAGATCAGCCACATTTACAGTATGTATGCTTTTATGTGAGGCATGGGGTGAAATCTGGACTTTTTCTTGACACAGGACAGTAGTTTATAGACCCGTTGAAACATCCTAAATTTCGGAATGGAGGCAGCTGGAGGCAAAAGTGAAGTGGAACAAAAAGCGACTTTCTTGGGAAAACTAGGATTAATTTCAGAATATCACAAATTATGAAAAATTTGGAAAATGAAGGCCGCTCAGATGCATGTGAATGATATCAGTTTAAAAACACTAACATTGTGTTCTAGATAATTTGTTTATTTGAGCTTATGATAGACACTGAGCATTTTCACAAAGGCAAAATCCACATTTTGAGGTTTTACTGGACAAATCCTCACAGAAAAGTTGAGCCCACAACAGTTCACAACTTCATCTACAGATGTATTACACATTTCATCATAAATAATACTTTTTGTGAAGCTCAAATATTATTTTAGGGTTAGAAAGAGAGAGAAGCAAAATAAATAAGATTTGTACCTTGAAAATGTCAAATTGTTGCATCATAAAACCATCAGCATTTAGGTCTGCTTGTCAGTTAATCATTGTAAATATGCTTGTTAGCTTCATATTGTCTCCTCTCGCCTCCATTCCAGAAGAAACATTCTGATGACAGAAAATTTTAAAGGGTCTATACAAAGATGTTCAAGAAGTTATTCTCTGTGCATTTGGTAGGAAAGCAGTATATCAGAATGCTTTTGATGGTTCTATCTAAACTATAATTATTTTGTGAATGAAATGTCTCATAATTAGAGAGTAAAAAATTGAGTTATGTAAGAGTAACAACAGACTTTGAGAAACTTTAAAGATCCACAAGATAAATTATTTGGACATAGTAGCTCACACATCACAATAATAATAAGTACCAAAAAGAAGATGGGTGTCAAATAAGACATAATTATATAAATGTATATGTACAAGTCAAAATAAAATAGAACAAAATAATAATAATAATAGGGTGAATTGTCCTGTATCTCTCACTGAGTGGAGCTGTAGTAGCCTGTTGGAGAATGAGCTCCTCTGTCCTTCTATAGTCTGGTGCAGTGGGTGAGGAGGAGTGTCCATGATCGAGAGCAGTTTGTCCAGTGTCCTGCTCTCCCTCACTGCGACATCGGCGAGTAATAAGTAGTAAGAAGTAATATTTCTCATGTTGGATTGCAAAGAAATTACTCAATTGAGAGTAAAAAAATATTGGGAAAAGCTTTTACTCATGTAAGATTAAAGAGTAATGCAATTTTAATAAAATAAAATACTGAATAATAAACTAAATATGGTATTTTTCTTAGAACTAAACAAACTAAATAATATCTGATGGAGCACTGCAAGAAATGCAAATGTTCAAATAATTTCACACAGTCAAGTATTTGTACCTGAGTACTATGCATCTCTTCTCATAATGCACACATATTGTTTTGAGCACACATTAAAAGTCAGTTTTTCTGCACTTCTATATTTATCAGTGCCATCTCTCCTTATTTGTCATTCTGTAGTCTTTTGCTGCATTCGTGTCCTCCAAGAAATCTGAATGCAGTGAATGCTGGAGCTGTTGTGGGCACACCTTCACTGAGCACTCAGCCATTCACAAACATGTGGCCCGGAGCCATCAGGCCGAGGTGGAGCAGAGAGCCCTCTCAGCATTTGAGAAGGTCCAGACAGAAGAAGGGGAAGCACAGCCAGACCCACAGCGATCTGACCTACGACTGGGACTGGAGGTTATTGACATTTCCTCATGGATCCCAGACACCAGCCACCTGTCTGAGGAGCAGCTCACACGGTAATACATCTTACACACTGTAGCATCAGGGTTGCCAGAGAGGACCAACCAACTAAACCTTTGAAAACAAAAAATTAAAAAATCAAGCGATCCAAGACCTAAATAAAAGCAACTAATTACAGTGGGACTAAACACCTGACCCTGGGGGGAAGGGCAGGGTCTGGAAGACTAAAAGGGAGACTGAGGGGAAAGGAGGGGCATGGACATATGGACATATGAGGAGCAGTGTCTAACACAGAGCTCTCCAACCTTTTTCCTTCAGTGACCTACTATATTCATATATTCATTTTTGTGGTTGCTAAAATAAAGAGTAGTGACAGGCACAGAGGCACAACATACAAACTCAAGATATAGCAAAAAACCTTTATTACTCACCTCTCCTAAAGTGGTAAATTTAAACTGGAGCATCTCATCCACATTGTCCACAGAATTCATCCTTGGCAAATAATGACATCCAGTCCACAGAACCGTGCTATTAATATAGTTTGAGGCCTATGCTGACGGTAAAACCACGAAAGTAGACCTCACATATGTTTGTTTACATCCACGCAGTGCACGAACCAGGTAAAGCTGCAGTTTAGCAGTAGTGATTCTACTTCTTGTGCACTTTATCGCTAATCTGTAATGCTCCCAAAAACTAATGTATCTGAAGTATTGCACCACATTTCACAAATAATAATCACACAGTTTTGACTTTTAAACTAGATTGATGGATAGATATAGTATTTAAACTAGATGTGCAGTGCTCTGGTTTTTTGCACACTTAAGAGTCTCAGAGTGGTTTTACTCTGTAAAGAAAAACGGCCGATGCCATTGCGCTCACAGCTTTAAATCCCACTGCAGACTGAGATCTGAGATTTGAAGTCTCATAAGGTTATCCTCGTGTCTGTGATGTGCTCTTTTTGATGGACATTTAAAAAATCGTTTGACAAAAAAAATCCTGTAGTGTGTAGGGGCCTTTAGTAGAGGTGCAGTTAGATTCCTTTGAAACATAAACCATTATCCATTTATTAGTGCACAGAGTTACGCATCAGAATAATACATTTACAATGGGAATAAGAAAAGCTACAGGTTGGAGACCCCTGCTATAATGGTATCCACACCTCAACTGTCTGCATCAGTGCAGTCCTAGTGATATTGCATAGTACTTGAAAGCTACAAATGTGCCTATAAGTGCCAAAGAAAAATGACAGAGGACAATCCTATTAAAACACCACACACAGTTAAGTAGCAAAACATTTTTGGTGATTATTTCCACTTTAAATGCATGTCACAGCTGAATAAACACTAATGTGTATATTTTTATGAAAATATTTAACATCAATAACTGCTTTAAACATTATTCATAGTTAATGCCATAAACTGTTATGGTCATTATGGAGTCTATTATTGTGAAACTGTTATCTTGTGAAACTGAAATCTTTAAATCACATCTTTTATGACAAAGTGCCATTTGGAAACAAGCACAAAAGAAACCCAACCTGTGACTCTCAAAGTGGTGAATTGACCTTTTTAGACTTTAAACACTCACATTTACCATGCTGATATTACTGTGCCAATGCCACATGAGATGTAGTGATCCTGACTGTTCCTCTCCTGTACCCTGTGTTCCAGAGGCCCTGGCAGAGTGCTCCTGTATTACTGTTACTGTGATGTGTCTGACCCTCATGTGCTGTGTGCCTGGCAGAGGGCGCTCTGTGAGAAACTCCACCTCACGGGGAAGGTGAGTCCTGCCCTCCAGCACTTACTCCAGTCAACAGAAAAAAAAAAAACATTTTAATGTAGGCATTAAATCAGTGTTCTGTTACGAAATAGTAGTAAATTGTCCACACTGGATTATTGTTGACACACCATGTTCCTAAATGTTGCACTTCAAATTTGACAATAATTAAATTATTAAAAGGGGGAGAAAGGGGGAAAGAACAGTAAACACCATCTTTAAATGTTAAACTGTCCAGTCACTCCAAAGGCTCCACCTAATTCATTACATTCATCTGTTGTGTTCTAAATCCTTAGAATCCTAATAAAATTCAACAAAAACAAAAGTTTGTCAACTAAGAAGACACTATCAACCGATTAATCGACCAAAGGACTGGAGATATAAGCTGGCTAATGAGAAATTGATATGTGTAACACCATCAGCTACACGCTGAGCGAAACATCAAAACAGCTGAGCAAGTCGACAAAGCAAACTATACTTAAATCCACTTGAGAAAAAAGCTTCTCTCTGTATGGTTTCCACAAACTAAATAGTCTGTATATTCACTAATATGCTTATATATATTTGTTAGCGACGCCATTTTTGTTTCATCTTGGTGCGCTCTCTATGTCTCCCTCTTCTTGGGCTTATCCCACTTTGAAAAGAACCGGGCCAGTCCAGTTCTGGGCCGGTTCCTGAAGGCGTATACGCGAATGTTTAGATGGTTCATGGCGTCTTTCTGGAACTCTGAAGGTTCTGGGCCCAAAGCCGTTGCCAGGAGCTTGAAGGCAGAGCCGTACTGTTCGATAAGGTCTCTGGCTCCATCTTTGCCCTGCGTCTTGATGTTTTTGGGTTTTAGATAAACACCATCTGGGATTTTAAACTGGTCCAGAGCCTTCTCAGGGGTTTGTACTACCGCGTCATGGTGCGATCTCATTTGTGCAGGTACCTTTTGTAGCAGCTTCTTGACCAGTGCATGGATCACGAGGCTCTCCACTGAGCCCAGGGTCTGAGAGACCTGAGAAGCTGCAGGGGACTCTGGAACTGAGACAGGTCCTTCCGTCTGCAGCTTCTCACACTCTTCCTCAGCTAAGTCCTCTGCAGTTTGGAGCTGCACTGCTGGGTCCTTTACAGTTTGGAGGACATTCTGGACCCCCAGTAAATTCTGTGTGTCCTTTGACTTTTGGCCTTGTGCGTGGAACTCAGTAGGACTGAGGTCTCCCTCTGAGCTGCTGTTAAGTTGCTCTTGATTCTGATCATTTTCTGGAACAGAGTTGTTACTTTGTGGTTTTGGTTCAGTTTCTTCTGATGTCATATTTTGCTCCTCAACAGAAGGTCCATCTGTCTCTGGAGCTCTTCGGTCAGACATCTGCAGGACCTCAAACCGGACCACTTCTGGAACAGGGTCTGGACTTTGACTCTCCTGTCCAGTGTCTTCTTCCAGGCTCTCCACTGAGCCCAGGATCTGAGAAGCCTGAGGAGCTGCAGGGGGCTCTGGAGCTGAGGTTGGCTCTTCAGTCTGCAGCTTCTCACACTCTTCTTCTATTGTTAAGTCCTCTGCAGTCTCAAGCTGCACCTCTGAGTTTGGCTTCTCTGCAGTTTGGAGGTAATTCTGGACCTCCATTAGATCCTGTGTCTCCTCTGTAGTTTGGTCTTGTGTGTGGGACTTCTGATCCTTCTCTGGACTCTCCATTGAACTCTCGACAAGGACTGGAGTCTCAGGTTTCTCTGACACCTCAGTGTTTACAAACACCTTCAGATGAGAGGAAAAGACATCCTTCAAAAATACACAGACTGTTTCTGGAATAAATTCCTCAATAATTTTGAGACTTTCCATTACAGTCTGAGCTGAAGTGTCTTCATCAAGTCCATGAGAGCTATGACAATCCTCTAATGTCTGCTCTGAAATGTTGTCCTCAGATATGATCTGTGGACTGTGACCCTTTTTTTGGTTATTCTGGTCTGGCGTTTGCTATGTCTCTGGACCTTCTGCCTTCACTGGAGCGGTTTCAGGAGACTGGCCCTTCGAATTCTCCTGTGACATGGATTCCTCTGGTTTCTCCTTGAGCTGGTCTTTCTCTGGGACTGTAAGAGGCGGTGTACTGGTCCAGGGTCACCTCCATAATGAAAACCCAGCTGCTGCTCACCAGCTCCCCGCTCACCAGGCGATAGTCAGGAGTCTTCTGTCTACGGATCATCTGCAGCTCAGACAGTCTCGTGCTGGGGTCCTTCTCTAGACGGAGGTCTGGAGAGATGTGAACAGGTGGAGTTGTGCTCTTCTGGAGTGAAGCTGTAGTCTGCAGAGTGTTCTGTGGTTCAGC
>KN506526.1:0-24541 GCA_000787155.1 Scartelaos histophorus
TGTGAATAGCAAAGACCAGACTACGAACCAGACTATAGAGGGACACGGGAGCAAGTCGTCCTACTTAAACTTTGCTGTTTAAGTTTAAGTCTGTTGGATGTACTCAGCCCTGTGTTGATAGATTCAATATTGAAAGAGACTTGGTTTGAGCTAACATGGTTTACACAAGAGCACACACCTCCAGCACTGAAAAAACAAAGTGATTTCACTGATTATGTGTTTGTGAATGAGAGAGCTGAGAAAAGCCTGATAACTGTGTGAGCTAATGAGAAACGTTTCAAATCACTAATGAAAAATCACCAGATCACCACTGTTCAGACATGTTTGAACCAAATGATAAAATTAATCCAGGTTTTAAACATTTTGCTAAAAACTGTATTAGTCTGTCTACATCTCCAAAGCTCAAGCTGATGTCATGTAGGTAGTTTTCAAGTTAACAGCTCCTTTTACCTTTAGTTAGGTAGCAATTGGCAATTAAAACACAGTGGAGCTCTCTTTGTATTATCAGAGGCTTGAATGTTTTTGGTTTGAAAGATGCAAACAGAATAAATAGGCAATAAATAGGCAATATGCTTTTAATGGGGAAACAACGATATAACAGATCAAAAATGAGTTTTTATGGGCCCTCTAAAACCAAGCGTCGGATTCCCTTGCTAGTTATGATAGACAAAATATGTTTTTGCCGTTTGTAAATAGTAGGTGAAAGTCTGCCAATGCTTTACTTTCAGGGTCACTGGCCTGTAAAACTAGGGCAGTTTAGTTTTTATGATACTTTATGTCAGAGTAATCCAACGTTTACCCAAAGACTTTGAATATGTTGTCTTCATGCTGAATGTGGCCTGGAACTTTTACATTTTATGAATACTTGTGGTGTACATGAAAATTAAGTGAGATAATAAACAAATAAGGAGCCATCATGCATTTTCCTAATACAAAATATTTAGCTATATGCTGGTGTGTTAGTTAAAGTTAGTTAAAGGCTAGTGAAGTTAAGAGGTGAAACTGGCTCCTCCATGTATGTGCCATTGTGCCGTTGTGCCGTTGTGCCGTTGTGCCGTTGTAGCACTGCTGTCACCTGGTGGACATCCTGCTCTGTTATATGGAGCGCCTCAGTCACTCACAGTGTCTCGCTCTCTATGGCTCTTGTTTGTATTTGTCTAGGATCTGGTGGACTGGAGGAAGCCTTTGGCGTGGCAGGTGGGACATCTGAGGGAGAAGTACGATGCCTGGGTCCATCAGCCTGTCGATCGGCCAATCAGACTGTTCGGCAACTCTTTTATGGAAGCCATCACCAAAACCTCCTGGTGAGACAATGGCCTCATATTAACTGAGAGTAGAGATATGGATCTTTATGTGATGGTTGATGGCAGTGCAAAGTTCAGACCTGAGTGAAGAGGTCGGATATAACTCACAGTCATGTGCACAGTGTACAGTATTTTATCTAGATGCAAAGACACATTTTAGGTGAAAGTGAAAATGCTTCTTAAAGCTACATGTAAATATGTGTAAATATGTGTTCTGTGCAGGTACTGGGTCCCCATCGTGTGGATGCCTCTTGTTATTTATCTAAGTTGGCATTGCTATGCAACGTTAGCGAAAGGCGTGAGCAGGGTAAAAGTGACTTCAGGTGAGACACTTAAACTTCCCCAGTCATGTATTTTCTGCTCCTCTCTCCTGGCCTCATTTGCCTATGTTCAGTGTGGCCCTGTGTAACACAAAACACCTGTTTCCAGTCATGCACTCAGGCTTTCTGTGGTACATGTACTCTTGATAAATTATGCTGTCAATTTGTTGTTTTACATTTACATGTGTCGCTGAATTGTGTAGTAAAATTATAACAATATAAAAACCCTCTTTTTAGACTTGTCCATCCCAGTCTATAAATCCCTGTTCCCTGTGCTCTTCTTGATGGGTTGGTTCCTCTGGTCCTTCATCGAGTACTGCATCCACCGCTTTGTCTTTCACATGAAACCCCCCGCCCATAACTACTACCTCATCACGCTACATTTCCTCCTGCATGGCCAGCACCATAAGGTAAGCCTTGTTGCACATGTAACATATGTGTGTATGATTTGCTCTAAAACAGGTTTTATTTCTTGTGCAGTCTCCCTTCGATGGCTCCAGGCTGGTCTTTCCCCCTGGACTGGCCTCGTTTGTGGTGGGACTGTTTTACCTTGTACTGATAAGTGTTCTTCCAGACATCATAGCGATGTCTGTGTTCGTGGGAGGCCTTTGTGGCTATGTCGTATATGACATGATCCACTACTATCTTCACTATGGCTCCCCAAAGAAAGGCTCATATCTGTACAGCCTTAAAGCATATCACGTCAAACACCATTTTGAGCACCAACGATCAGGTAAACTCATGGCTCATTCCTTATTGTTGTGTCTGTTGTGCCATTACTATAAGATTGATCACACAAATTCTTATTATGTAATATTATTAAGTATTATGTACATATGAAACAATACAACACTGTACTTTATATTTACCATTTTCTTTTCTTTCTTCTAGGTTTTGGAATCACCACCACATTCTGGGACCACCCCTTTAACACGCTCATCCCTGATGAGAAGTTCTAACCCACAGAAGGCTCCAGGGCCTTCGGACTTATCAGACCTCCCTTTAGAACCAGCCACACCCTGCACGGTCCTGAGCCCAGGCCTCTGCAGCAGCACATCTCTACATAATCTTTACTTAATGCCTTCAATCCAGCCAACACGTTCTTCTGATGCTCTGTCATGTACTGTGTCAACTAATTAAGCCACTTCCTGCAGCCAACGAGAGCTTTATAATTTGGAAGGTGTCAACCGAGAAAGAAAAAAAAAAGAGTTATAAAATAACTCAAAACTTTGAATGTACACACCTCTTTCAATACCCTGCCCTGATTTTATACAAGGAGAAGTAAGTGATGGTGGTGGGTGGATGTGTGAGAGCGATAAAGTACAAGAGGAGAGAGAAAGAGTTCGGCATCGAGACAAAAACCAAATGAGACCAAAACACCTGTGTCACCTGATCATGTGAAGCATCTCAGGAAATAGAAGTGTGCACGACCCCTGTCCCATCGCTGTCTCCTCTCATTAAGCTTTCTACTCTGCTGCCACTCAATTGTGAACAGGAAACATGCAGCTTTAATATTTGAAATGCTGAGGTAAGAGATTTAATTTATTAATTAAAAGCAAACAAATTATACTGTTAGGGTGCTGATAAGATGTCATTTTGTGTATAACAGATCTTAAACCACTGTTGTGATTTATTTTTGAAAATCTGTTGTAACACTTACATAGTTAACAAAGATGTAAAAATATTTGTATCATGTGCTGTACAGGAGAGACTGTCTTTGAGATTTGCTTTATGTTGTCATAAGGGTCAGTGTTTTATGAAAGGTGGGGTGGAAACCTCAATACATCTGCCGGTGTATTGTTTGGGTTGAAGCCTGTACGACTAAAGATGGGGTATGAAGCCGCTGTATTGGAGCTCCTGTTGTGAGTATCTCAAGGCCAAAACTACAGCCAAGTGACCAACATTTTACATTAGAGAAAGAGAGATACTTTATTGATCCCAAATGAAAAGAGAAAAAGAAGTGAAACCATTTACCGTGAGATTTTTTTTATAAATATGTAAAGTTCAGGTCCTTAGAGATGCTGCAGTATGACGATTTTACAACTTTCTGACTGAAAAACAGGAGTTTTTGAATGCAACTGGCTGATCCTCGAAAACCCCGATAACTAAAGCAGAACAAAGCTTTATATATACATAGATAGCACAACTAGAAAAGTAGGAAAACCTTTACAAATTATATTTTTTCTAACAATAACAAATGAAGTGTACATATATATACTATGTAAAAAAAAACATCAGGATGCTTTTCTGCTCTTTCTTGCTGGGACAATAACAATATCTGAGTAGCTGTGGCAAAACACTGTAACAAAACTTCTTCAGGCCTTTTACAACTGTAGCCACAAATCGTGTCATACTCTGTTTATGGAAACATATCAGAAACAACAGGTGTCAAATGAATGTAACAGACATGAAGAAGCAGCTTTACACACCTAAAAAGCACTGTCACGAAGAACCAAATACAGATTTATAGTTATAATGGACATATTCATGCTAATAGCTGTTATAGCAAAGTGAAAGGATTAAAATACAAACTATTTTATACAAACTGAGTAATAGTCTTATTTATATAAATTCACAGTGAACTTGAATTCTGAACTTTCTTTTTGCTAAATTATGCAGCAATAGTAATATTGTCTAAATCTGTTTACTATAATAATATAACTTTTATTTTTGAATTTTACATTTCTATGCAAATGCTAATGTATTTGTAAATAAATGTTTATGTGTATATTTCCTGGGTTGTGTTTTGTATTTCATAACTGCAGTAAACTTTTCAATTCAATCACAATATCTTGGGACTAGCTTGACAGATCTTTGCAAAAATTAATTTAAAACGCACACAAACAATTATAATATTAATATTGGTGCATTTTTAGCCAAATGGGTGCATCCACATAAGAGTGAAGTGCATTGCCCAAGGGAAAAATGCAATTTATATGTAAATTAAATAAGCAATAATGTTTTTTATGTTTTTTCCTGGTACATAAGGGAAAAATAAATACAGCAGTGACAGTTGGACCGAGCAGAGTTTGAAGCAGAGACTTTATAGGCTCTATAGGCGTGGATCTATAACCTCACCGTGTTGCTCTAGTGACACCTAGTGGCAGTGGCGCGTAATGAAAACGCTCTCTGAAAACTGGCTCCTTACACTTGGTTAGTGCAAAGAAAAGTGCAAAGAAAAGTTACAATATGGCGTAAGAACACTGTCATAAATATTTGTAGTTTTCCCCTTCAACTCTTTGGAGCAGAGAGGCGAGATCTGGAGCGTCTGGATGAAGATAAGTAGGTTGTGCATAACATTAGTGTGGGTTATATGTTCTCCGTGTTTTTAGTTTTTTCTTGTGTACTTGTTCCTTTATAAATTAGCATAAATCACTGACAGTCTAATAAATAACTAACTGTGTAACTATTTATTGTTAATTTGAGTTAAGTTTCTAATTAAAGCTGCTGCAGAAATGTCCCACAATCCATATCACAGTAATAAACCAGGCTAAATATTGCACTAAGAGTCTCCATTTGGCCGCACATATAGTAGATGTAGTTTCTGTAGTTATTTGAGTTTTTATTTATATGTTTTTGTACATGTTAAGTTTTAATTGATGCAGCTTAACGACAGACAATTAGAAGAACCATTAGACATTACATTACATTTATTACTTTTTGTTAATCCGCCATATTGTGGCTGTGTCTTGAGACTTCTGCAAGCTGTAATCCAGTGCTCCTCTGTGTTTTTAAATCCCTTACATCTTTACCACACTGTCCCTGATAAAGGTGTCCCATTGACCAGTTTGTAAAGCTTCCTTTTTTACTTATTGATGCATCTATTTGTGTATGTATTCATGGATGCCTTTATTTATGGAAAGATATTTATTTTTCCTAAGCCATTCATTGGTTTGATCTTATACAAGGAGAAATATCAACATACCAAGGTGTCAAAAAATGTAAAAAGTGTAAAATAGAGCATAATGCAGAGCTGCACCTATTACCATGACTTGGGCTTATAGGCTTCACAGTAAATCAATAGTGCCTTTGCTGTCCTACAGGCTGAGCGAGCGCTTGGTCACTGTAAAGCCTGGACAGCAGAGACGGGTGGAGCAGTAGGACCCAGGGCTGCAGTCGCTCTCCGAGAAGCTGAGAGCAGGATGGAGGGAGGAGCATTGAAGTAAACCAAACAAGCCTCCACACCCTGCAGTCTGGGGAAGTTCCTCCGCATTCCTTCTGCACACAGCTACACACAGAGTTCACCAGCGGCACTAACCAAAACACAGAGTGACAGGGGGAGACGGCTGTTCTGATGTGTCCTTTATGGCAGAAGTGAGCAGGCGTCGGGGGCTCTGTACCAGGACTTTTGGAGGGGCTGTGGGCCTGCAGCACAACACAGACCAGGATCCCATCATCAGCTCTGTGCCAGGTGCTGTTCTAAACCTTCCACTTTTTTTTGTGCGTCTCGGTTACAACCAACAAGAAGGTTCAAACTCAAATGTGCTTTAAGGTTAACTGATGGTACAGGGTTGTAAAGTGAAAATATAACACAGGAAGTTATGAGCTGCTGCCACTTTAAGTAGTGTTTCCTTTATGCTACCTCATATCTGACATCAAATATGCCTTGTGAGCTATATTCAAAAACTTATGTCAGCCCACTGTATAATGCAAATCAAGTAAGTAATAAAGCAGTCCAGATATGTATATAACTCAGGTATAAGGCTAAAGCACAGGGGGTTTCTTATTGCCAAGCTCCATAACAGTACTTCAATTATTTGCAATACATTCAACTCTGGCTTTTAAAAAAATGCTTAATGCTTAATTGATTTATAAAGGTGCGTAAGTTTTCTGGTGTAGAATCCACCACCTGCTTGCCTACATGGAGATATTACATTTGCCATGATTATTCCACATTAGGGACACGAAATTGACCATCACAGTGGAATTAATTGTAAGAGTTAAGGAGAAGCAAGCCTGCACATGCAAAAGGTATTTACAGTTATAAAACATCTGTAATTGAATAAATGCAAGAGATTATCCCAGCCAAAGAAATAACATCTGCATGGAGAAGCAAGTAGCGTTAGAAGTTACACAGTGCGCCTTTAGCAAACGTGTTGTTACATAGTCGAGTGTCTCCACAGTCTCACCATGAGCGCAGCAGGAGGGGTTGAAGATGCAGGCAGCAGCAGGGATCCCCCCTCGTCAAAGGGCTCGGGGAAACTGCTCTCAGCCTCGTCGGCCTCAGGACCGGGATGGACCAGAGTCTCGTGTCCCTGCTGCATGTCGGACCGGGTCGATCCGCTGGTGCTGGTCAAACTGGGTCAAAAGGTCAGACCTGAGACCAAGAGGTGGCTACTCAAACTCATAGGAACACCACAGAAAGATGGAGGTGAGTGTACTACTATACTACTACTTCTACTACTACTATACTACTTTAATTTGTCGTTCAATAAAAGATGGAATAATATTTATAGGGGGTCAGTATTGGTCGTGTGTAGATTCTCTTTGCTCCACTCGGTTGTATGATATGATATAAAGGTGCATTAAGTAACTTTTCTGGTGGAGGGTCTGTCAAATGCTTTTCTCTGTGATGTTCTTCCTGTGGCTGGAATGTCTCACATTATGGTATTAAACCTTTCTATCTTCATGGAGACCAAACCAGACCAAGTTACAGATCAGATCTGTGGAAAGGCGACCCCACTCACAGTCAGAATGCCTGTTTTTCTGGGTATTTCTGAGCTCTAAAAGCACCTGTAACTGAAGAAATGTAAGGTAGAGCTGTTTAATGTCATACTGTGGAACATTCCAGGCAAAGCAATATGACATCCAAAGAGATGGACCCCCAGCCATAAAGTTACACAGTGCACCTTTAAGCCATAAAAGGTTTAATAAGGATTAATAACAAATGCAAACTAAGCACAGAAGCCTTTCATTCTGATGTTTCTTTATTACAACTCATGATTTTTTTAACCACATAATAAATTTTGAATTGTTTTTGTGGTTTATTGTGTCAATGGCATAAATTAGTTTCAGTATCGTCCCTGTCGCTTTACAGGCCCAGGGCGTCAGGGCATCACAAGAGGCAAATAAAGAAAGCAAACCACAGCAATGGCCTTAGAACAGGAAAAACGATATGACGATATACAAAGCTGAATGAACTAAGGCACTCGAAAAGTATAACATAAGTAAAAGCTTTTAATACCACATGGCAGATAAAGTTAAAATCACGCCAAAAGCTCCACCTTTGTCAGCTTGTTTAAAGACTATTTTTTAATTTGTAGGTAACTAGGGCCTGTTTCTCCTCATGTGGCAGGTTATAGGAGGGTCTCTTTGTTAAAGTGAAAAGTCTATTTCAAAAGTCACTTTTTAATAGAATGTGTTTAATGTTTGGTTACACATATTTGGTGTGAAAGTGGATTTTGGTTTGAATGTATTTGTTTTATTCTGGTACTTTCCATAAGGAATGGCAGCTTGACTGGGGTTACAGAGGTACCATAGCTTTCACTGTGATGGTGATAACATTTGAACAAGTCAAACTTCGTCTGAAATTCTTTTGAAATTCTTCTTGAAATTCTTCTTAAAATTCTTTTGTGTTTCTGCCCTCCAGCGTTGGCGTGATTTAAACTTTATCTGCCTTGAGGTATTAAAGGCTTTTAATTATTTTGTACTTTTTGAGTGCTTCAGTTTTTTCAACTTTAGTCCCTACATTGAAGAGTTAAAGTATTCTAACTGTATTATTCCCATTAAACTTGCCTATTCCCCATATCTCATTTTGCAAAAGTCTATTATAGTGATCAAAATCCAGTGATTGTGGTAAGCACTGGAGAAGAGCTGAGTTGATTTTTCTACAAAACAACAAAGGCTGAAACTGTTTTCTTAAAATCTACACTTTAGCTCAGAGAATATTTGAATAACTTAATTGTTTTCATCTGATCTGACGTTTACAGTAACAAATCATCAAGAAGCAGCTTCATGCAAATTATGTCACAGGCTTAGTTTGTGATTCTTTTCTTTTTTTTTAATTTATTTTATCTTTATTTTTAGTCTTTAAACTTATAATGTTTGCTTCATAATATTGTGTTAAGTTAAGTTAACATTGTGTTGCAGGTGCGGGCTTATTGGCCCACCCTGGTGAGGACGCCAGTGGGGACATCATGGTGCTGTCTGCCCCTCGCTGCACCCTTCTCATGGCCACAGAGGAGCTGGGACTGTGTAAAAAGTACAAAAATGAAGACATGGAGGCGTTCTCATATGAGGACAGAGATAACTTTAAAGACTCAGGTGCATCACTGCTGCTTTGAATGTAAACTTGTATTCAGTTTGCATATTCTTTTATGCAAAAACTATGGCCATAGGCTGTTAACAAGCAAACGCCCTGTGTAATCAATTAATATATTCAATATTCAGTATAACCCTAACCCTGACCCTGTTATATTTAGACAAGATGGAGGTGTTCCTGACCCTGGCGGAGCGGCAGTACATAGTAAAGTATGAGCTGGATGGACTTCGGGCTCAGAGGGAAATAAAAATCCCAGGTCTGGATGACAGATACGCTCTGCAGCCAAGAGACAACATCTGTAAGGCAAACACGGACTGTCTACCTGATATTCATATTATTTTTTCAGTCTATTGAAAATAAAAATATAATATTTTTGCAATCTAACAGAAATGTGCTAAAACACTCATATACATAATGTAATGCCATAACTGCAAAGCAACAATTTTTAAAACATTTTCAACAACTATTAGTTAATAATGAGTTATTTTTTATATCATCATCATCAAAATACTATTTTTTTTTCTACACGATTTTATGTAACATTTAGATTGATTAGAAACTGGACTGCTTTCCTGTTGTCCTTGTTGGTCGTTTTGATGCTAAAATGGCCATCCTTTGTTATCTGTGCTCTAGAGTGTGTAATTGGACACTGGCTCAATGCAGTTATATCTGCTTTATGATCCTGCCTGTGTCCACAGCGTTGTCCTGTTGTTTCAGGGCAGAGGCTGACTTCTGCTGGTGTTGTTGTGGACACAGTTGCTCTTCACGACCAGGCGCAGCTGAGAGCCCTGAGCAAGGCCTGGTATGTGGGCAACCAACTGGCCCAGCCTCTCGGTGAGACGCAGCTATTTTATAGGAGAGAATGAGTCAGAGCTAAAGCACAGACCTTCTATTATAATCCCTTTGCCTTATTCACAGATTCAGTCAATTCCTACTTTGGGACGTCTTTGGCGTTCTATTTCAGCTTCCTTGATTTCTACACATGGTCTCTGCTGCCCCCCGCTGTCCTCGGCCTCTTCATTGCATACTTCTCAGGTTTGTCAGTAAAGTAAAGCTTTACAGTTGGAAGTTAACAGGGCTGTGACGATATTGATAATAAAAGGTGATCGATCATATTGTAACTATTGCTCTAATTGAAACTAATTTATGAAACTGACAAAAAGAAAAAAACACAATTCTAAATATGCAGAAATAATATGAAATTAATGAAAGAATTGAGTACTTTGTTGAAAATGGTCATGCAATAAAAATATATATTTATATATTGAACGATGAATCAATATATATAATATATAATTATCGTGACAATATTATATGTTAATGCATCGTTTAGGTTATATTCTTATCAACTGTTGTTTTGTTTGCAAATCTACACAAACTATATTCATACTGTAATAGTTCGAAGGTCCTATAATACTTAAAGCCTTGTTATAATGCTGTTGCCTCATCAATAACACACCTGCAAATGTGTTTTGTTTCATTCACACATGTCTGATTACCTGTTTATTATTAGTCTGTCTACATCTGCAAAGCTCAAAATACACTATTCCAGCGTGTGATGTCATGTAGAAGCAGATTTCAAGATAACAGCTATTTTTTACCTTTTAGTTCAGTAGAGATTCGCAGGTCTGGGTCTGAAATGAACAAAATGTTTCTGGTGAACTTGTGCAGAGTTTAAAAACTCAGTGCAGCACTTCCTGCATTACCACATGACATCACAAGGTAAAACAGAGCGTTTTCCATTTGAGGACTCCTAAATAGTGAATGAAAAAAAACAACACAACAAAACTCCAGGCACGTTTTTGACCAGGAAACAGCATTGTAATAGATCAAAAGTAAGTGTAATATAAAGGCCTTTTAATTTTGGGGGCCAGGATTTGTTTTATCTGCTGCGTTTGCATGTATATTTTCCTAATGTGAGTATTTTCTCCCAGGTGAGGTGCAGAAGGAGATGGTGGAGTCAGTGTCGGGGTCACACGTCACTGTTGAGGATCACTCGAGCCCTGGGGTCAGTGGTCACATGGTCCAGGCCGTCTTTAGCATGCTCTGGTCCACTGTGGTGATGGAGCTGTGGAAGCGGCGCAGCGCCTCCCTGTCGTTCCGCTGGGGAACGCTCAACCTCGCCGAACGCTTTGCCGAACCCCGACCCGGTTTCCACGGCAACCTGGGGGTCAACCCCGTCACGGGCCGAATGGAGCCGCTGTTTCCTGAATGGCAGAGGGACGTCCGCATGGCCCTGGTGTCAGTGCCGGTGGTCGGGCTCTTTCTAGGTACTATTGATAATATTTTGTTTAATAGAAGTTTAATATTTTGTTTTTGTTAGATTTTATTCACAGGAGATCATAACATTTTATAATTGTTTAGAAGTGAGCTGGAGGGCAGGTCAGAAGTAGAATCTAATGTCTGAAATAATTGACAACAGATTTCTTTACCTTTTTATGACCAATCCACATAAAACTTAAACCAGTACCTCTGTCAGCAAAATTTAAATTATTTTCTTTCTCTATAACCTATTGAAATAACTTTAAAAATATTAAATAACTATCTGAAAGTGCAATTATTCAACCCAAAAACACAAAGTTGTTTAAAGGAGAACAACTTTTACCAATCACAGTCATCATAAGATTAATATGGGAAGTTTATGGAACCAATCTGTAAAAAATAAATAATTATAGGATTCAACATTTGTGAATCATACTTAGTGATATTTATTCAAAAACAGTAAATCTCTCATAAACCTGCACAGTCTCCCATTTGAAATCATGGCATCATCTAATTGTAGAACTTAAATTACTAGTATCATATTTTCATAGTCGTGTTTCATTCAGTCAGTCTAACTTTTTAAAGACAAGATGGGACTTGGGGAGATAGTCCATAAGTATGAAACAAGATGAGGATTTAACATCATTTCTAGTAAATATATGGAGTGATTTAGCTTAATTTCTGACTTTATATAGCATTTTAGCCAAGATTTCCCACCCCCCTTCTTTTTAAAATCATTTAACTCAAACTGCTTGACAATTAAAACTGTTCCTGCACACAACTGAGTGCGTTTGTGTCCTTGCAGGGCTGGTGGTCCTGGGCATGATGGGGTTTTATTGGGCCGAGGCTCAGGTGAAGAGGATGCACGAAGACTACGACTCTGTGTTGTCTCAGACTTTCCTTTACCTGCCCTCCGTCCTTCACATCGTCTACACCAACGTACTGGCGACTGTGTATAAGACTGTGGCGGAGGCTTTAACTGAATACGGTGAGTGAAATCAACCCTGCAAACTAATGGACTGTATAGAAATGGACGTAGATAACCCACCACAAATGGGACTCTGGCTCTATTTGGCTTTACATTGAAAAACTATCGCTGGTGCAGTGAGCCTAATCATTAAAATGTTCGTATAAACCTGCTCTATGATCCTGGTGGTTTTATTTGACTATTTTGTCCACAAATGCATCGTGGCTCCATATTTGCCCTTTTATTTTAATTTTATTTCACTAGAACCAAACATTATTGGTGATGTCACTCTCCCTTAATCCACTTCTTTGCACAGTCGATGCACAAACCGCTAAATCCCCTCATTCGATTTAACTTTATTTCTTTAGAGAACCACAGGGAGGAGTCAGCTTTTAACAATCACCTCACCGGAAAAGTCTTAGTGGTGAGTTTGTTTGGTTTCTTTGAGCCCTCATTTGTTCATACACTTTAAGTAACTCTTTTGTTATACGTCTCTTTACAGTTCACCTTCTTCAACTACTTTGCTGTTCTCTTCCATATTGCCTTTTTCAAACAAGATGTGCCTTTGCTACGAAAGGTAACGCTGCGTTTCAGCTTCTTTATTACCCTCAAATACATTCTTAATAACACTAAAAAAATACTACAAGATATTGGCAAAAAACTTAATCACAATTATTTGACTTGTGATTGAAATTAAGATCAAAATAGTCAAAATGAACCTGTAGAGTAGAAAATATCTATCTGTTTCAGAATGAGAAATTGTTAGGATTGTTGCCATATAGATTAACAATTTTGAACAAACTTTATTTTCTAACTTCAGCTCCTCAAAATATTAATAGTTCGAATGTATTTTATTAGTAATGATTCGTTACATGTTATTTTTAAAGTGTGTGTAGACATGAACTTTATTAACTATAACTTTTTTGTAATTGATTAGAGTAATAATTTAAAGCGTGATTGTAGATTTGATTAAAAGTGCACGGAGTAACTTCTAATGTGGAAAGTCTGCTACCTGCTTGTCTCCGTGGTGATGTTATTTCTTTGCCTGGAATGTTCCACAGTAGGGCATTGAACATATTTACTTGCATTTGTTCAATTACAGGTATTTTGTAGCTCAAAAACCAGTCTCCACTGTGATTACCAAGTTTATTTCTGTTAGGTTTAAACCCTCCTAAATATTATAAAATACAAGAAGAAAGGCAAGAGATTATTTAGTTTTACTCGCAAGGAGAACGAACAGAGAGCATCACTTCAGTTACAACCTCTATCCGCTCTGAAGGGCCCAATGTCACCTCCTCACTTTTATTTAGAAATGTCCCTAGCTACAATGAATGGATGTTATCACTTTAAAAGTTAGCAATAACATTGTACACAATTATGCATAATACAATTTTGTAGGATTAATGTCTGGCTGCTGTCCTTGTACAGCATCTGCACCCAGGAGTTTGGTGCTGCTGTTTCTGTCTGGTTTGTGAGAAGACGCCACATTATCATTCAGATCCCAAAACAAAGAACAAGTGGAAGCCAGACTGTACATAGTAAAAGCACACAGAGGTTACTGAACAGAAATTTCTAACATATGATTATAGAAAATATGGGATAAAATACATAATTATTCTAACAATTTCCATACTGTGGACTAATCAAGGCAAAACAGTGACATCTCCACCAGAAAAGTTACACAGTTTTAATTGCACAGCCCTACTATAAGAATAACCAGATCAAGTATGTTTTGTGTTTATTGTAGCGTCTGGCCTCGCTGTTGATTGTGACTCAGCTGATAAACCAGGTGACGGAGGTGGTGATCCCGTACCTGGTGGACAGGTTTATCAGCGCCCCCAGCAGAGCCGAGACTGAAGATGATCCTCAAGAAGATAAATTCAGGAACCAAGGAACCCTACCTGTATTTCCGGTTAGTTTGTGCATTCGTGTTTATATTTGGCTTTGCTGACACACATATCAGGATTGATACTTTGCAGTGAAATAGCGCTCGGGTGATGGTGACACACACAGGCTATTTTAGATTGTCTGAAAACTCAAGAAAAAATACTACTTTTTGAAGAGCCTGTTTCCTAATTAGGACTTAAGGATTTTCAACAAAAAGGTGAGAGTGACTGACTGAAAAACTGCTGGCTAATGCTAATGCTAGCTACCTTGTGACTGTATTGTTATTTGAGAGGGATTTGATTAACACATATTTAACGTAAATTATCTCAGCTGTTGTAGTTTCAACTAAATCAGCTCTTTCTGTGTTAAAAAATCTGAGATTAAAGTATAACAAAGCCTCAGACAGAATGTGCTTACAGTTAGCATCACACCCCAGGGAACACTGATGACCTGAGCTGCAAAGTATCAATATCATAAAATCCCTTTGTTGTTTTCACACCTTGTATCATAGTACACAAATGTGTCACCACAGTAAATGATCTTTCTGGGTGTTGCAGGGTCTGTTTGCAGAGTACATTGAGCTACTGGTGCAGTTTGGGTATTTGAGTCTTTTTTCCTGCGTGTTCCCACTGACTGCTGTACTGCTGCTCATCAATAACCTCACAGAGATACGATCAGACGCCTATAAAGTTTGCAAACTCTTCCGCAAGCCTTTTGCTGCTCCTGTGGCCAACATGGGCGTGTGGCAGGTCAGTCAAACTGAGTTAAAAAAGGGTCGGATTACTCTCAAATTTTAATTAATTTGGTAGAATGTAAATATAAATTGTAGTTTTACAGCAACCACAAAGCAATTTATGAAGAAAAGTTGAAAAATATGCTGAAAATAACAGGAAATGTAGAGTCCCATATTGATAGCATTACGCTAGGGAGGATTCTGTCTAAAAGTTCAATGTCATTTACACTTACACTTATTTAGATACAGGTGTTTTCTTATATTTTTATTTGTCAAATAATAATCTAGGTGCACATTAGATGAGTTTTTTGCAGTATACAGTGTAAGAAATGGCCAAATTGGGAAAAGAAAAGTAAAACTTTAAGTAAAATAATCATCTTAACTGTGTTTTAGTAAAATGTGTTGTTCTATCATGGGCTCTTTAAGTAAAATGGAAAACAACAGCCACATATCACCATTTAGTCATAAACAGAGTCATTTTTGTGTTTGCAGATTGCATTTGAGGTGCTGAGTTTTGTGTCCGTGGTCTCGAATTGTTGGCTCCTGATGCTGTCGCCGCAGATTCAGACCGAGTGCCTTCAGGGTGAACTGAGCTGCACAAATGTGCTGCTGTTGGCTGTGGGGATGGAGGTACAGGACCACAACAGTGATTAATGTGACGTGTGTGTATTGATATTTTGCAGCTGATGCCATCAACATTCCCTGGGGTGTGATGCTAACTGTAGGCTCTGCTTTGTCTGAGGCTTTATTAGATTTTAATCTGTGCTTTATTTTAATAGGAGGAACATTTGAAGCAGAATAATGGCAGGTCCATAGACACAAGAGGGTGACAAATGAAAAGTTTTATCATGCAGCTTTAAATATAATGACTGTGTTTAGTAAAATTAGTACTTGAAACTGTTATAGGCACTACAGATTTAGAGGAATTTTATTATTTGGCCGGTCCACTTACTATCTCTCTTACCCTGCATGTTCCATTTGACTCTCATGAGAGTTTCTGAATGCCTTCTATTGTCTAAAGATATGCAGCTGGGGGACTGGCAAAACCAAATAGTCCTGAGTTAAAGTGAAAGGCCATCTGTTTGTTAATGACTTTTTGACACCAGTCTTTGTCCAGAGTGAGCCAAATATATTTTTTATTTTTATTTGACCAAAGAATCCAACAGAGAAGAACAACTCCTTAACAAGGGAGAACTGGCCAAGAGGTAATGCAGGCCAATGTAGAAAGTACAACACACATTGTTTCAACATAAACACAAACAACTATAAATAGGAAGAAGCACAGAAGAATGAAATATGATGAAATATAATTTTTTTCATCTTGAATTTAAGTATATTTAAATATATGAACTGAATCAAATTCCAATGCCAAGGCAAGGCAAGTTTATTTGTATAGCACAATTTATACACAAAGTAAGTCCTTTACAGAATAAAAAATACATTAAAATCACAATACAAACAATCATCATAACATTAAAAAAGAAAAAAAGAGACATTAAATGAAAAAGAAGAAGAGTGCAGAATAAAATGCACATATGCACAGTTCAACAGACAATTTTGAGCCTGGATTTAAAACAGCGTTAAAGTAGAGGTTTGTCTCACATGTTCAGGAAGACTGTTCCAGGTTTCAGCTGCATGAATCTGAAGAGCTGATTCCCAGTGTTCAGTCCTGAGTCTGGCACCTGCAGGAGGGTGGTCCCTGAGGTCCTCAGAGTTCATATGACCCTAACATGTAAGAGATGTACCCCATGCCCCAAGAATCTGAGAGAGAATTCAGTCCATGATACATAATTAAAAGTGATAAATGAATGAGCTGAATGCACAATAAACAAGACCAAACATGCATAAAACTGTATGCAAATGTATTATATTAATATTTTGCATGCTGAGAGTGTCTATGGAGGAATGTTCAGCACTTACTGTTGAGACACAAGGCACATATTGGCATAAAAAAGGTTTTAGAATAGTCTGAAAACTCTGAAAAATGTTATAATATATTTAAGCAACACATTTTCAGGAGCCTGTGATCCATTCAAGCGCCCGTGGTCCTGATTATGTGATTGATTTTCACCAGAAAATGTGACAGCGGCAAACTGTAAATTGTCGTCTTGTAAACATTAAAGTCTAATTAAAGCCGCTCGCAGGGATGATCTCGCCCTCGCTCTGGTGCACACGCCCCTCCACACGACCGCCGAGGACTCGCCACCACCCCGACATGTCATTCTGTCTTCCTGACAGCTTGTCCTTTAGAAAAAATGCATATTGCACCTTTAAATGTTCCTTAGGAGTCTTTGCGCCTCTGCTGACCAACCATGAAAAATGCATCATGTCTGTAATTTAATTTTTTGTTTGTAATCATGCATAGAATTTATTTCCCAAATTTGATCTGAATCCGATCATGTTGACGTTTCATGTCTATGCTAGGGGGCGCTATAGAGTTCATTTTTCATTAACTTTATAGTGTATTATTCAATTCATTAGTGATTTAAATTTCAGCACAATGGGACTTGGGACAATGGGAAGTGTGTGTAATAATGTTTAAACTATGTTTTTGGTTAGATTTTGCGCCCCTGCTGGCCAACAGTGGGAAATACCCAATGTCCATAATACAATATTTTGCTTGTAATCATGCATAGAATTTATTTATTATTATGCATAGAATTTATTTATTATTTAGCTCTTTAGCTGTTCCTGGCCACACCTGGTGGCCTCAGGAGGAGCTCTTTGACTCCAACTTTCCCGGAAGAGCTAAAGAGCTCCTCTTGAGGCCGCCAGGTGTGGCCAGGAATAGCTCTTTAGCTCTTCCTGGAAAGTTGTGGCCAGGAGGAGCCTGCGGCCACCAGGTGTGGCCTGGCCTGAAGGTTATGGCCAGGAAGAGCTAAAGAGGTAAATAATGATAAATAAATTCTATGCATAATAATGAATAAATTCTATGTATGATTACAAGCAAAATATTGTATTGTAGATATTGGGCATTTCCCACTGGTTGCCAGCAGGGGCGCAAAGACTCACCCAAAAAATAGTTTTAAAATTATCGGTAAGTCCCATTGTGCTGAAATTTAAATCACTAATGAATTGAATATACTAAGCTAAGCCTAAGCTAACAAGCTCAGATGGAGCAGTGCTTTCAGTTAGTATCACACCCCTGGGGAATGTTGGTAACATCATCAGTATTGACTGTACTCTTGTTTTTTCTCTTTGCAGCATGTCCTTATTCTTGTAAAAGTAGTGCTCTCTGTGCTGATCCCAGATGAACCAGGGTGGATCAAGAAAAAGAGGCTTCATATAGAGTTTAAATCAATACAGGCCCTCAGGCAGCAGGTTTGCACTTAACTTCATCTTCAATGGTGGAACGTCACAAAATAAAAGTAATAAAATACTGTACCTGAGAACAATTTTTAGGTAGGCCCTATCCATACTTTACTTGATTACAGAGTGGATACTTTTTACTTCACTGCATTTGAGAGCTGGACTGAAAAATAAAAGTATTTTTTATCATTTGTGTGAGACCTGCTGAAAAGTCTTGGAGGGCTTATTTTTAACACTTTCATAATTTGAGCAAACAAAAACATACAAGTAAAAACAGCTAGAAAAAAAATTAATTCTACTAAACTCTGTAAAAATCAAAATTAGTACACAATCTTTATAAAAAAAAATCTACTAAACTCTTAAAAAATCAAAATTAGTACACAGTCTTTATTAGATCTCAATCTGCATCTGCACTCTTTAAGTACATTTTTAAACAGGTACCTAAATACTTTTACTTAAGTAGATTTATTCATGTGATACTTTTACTTTTACATGAGTCTTTCTTGGCTCAGGAATCTTTTACTTAAGAAACAAAATTGAGTACCTCCTCCACCATTGTGTATTGTTTATGTTTCCTCTCTTCGACCTCTGCTTCTCTCATTACAGAAGACAGACCTGGGACAGTCCTGAAGGTGCTTTAAAGATGCTGATTCTTACCATCCGCAGTGTTGCAAACCGCTGTGCCTCCAGATACTCAAAGTGTAGGGCTCTTTGCTTCAGCAGTGTTCAGGAGTGTACACACCAGGGCTGCCCACCACCTGCTTGAAAAAGTAATGTATGTGAATTCACTGTATTGTATCTAATGCTACAGCTGACAAAAGCTGCTATGGCTTGAAAATAGACACTAAACTGCTTGAAACGCACCTTTTAGCAACGCACCTTTTAGCAAATATTCAGCCTGTTGTATGTATTTATAGATAGACTTTTACCGCAGATGACTAATGAGAAATAAATCTTAAAGGTGCACTGTGTTTTGTGTTGGGTGGAGGGCGTGCGACCTGCTCACCTCCAGGGAATGTTATTGTTTGCCTGGAATGTTCCTCAGTATGGCATTATTCTTATCTGTTTCCATGGAAACAAACGTATGAGGCCAGCACGTCAAGTAACAGGCCAAATCTAAGTGACAAAATTTAAGTGTTCCAAAGTATTTTGGAGAAATAAAATTGTAAATGAATAAATGCAACTTTAATGCCATCGTGTGGAGCATTCAAAAAGAAAACTATGCAATTTCTATGAAGGGGAGCAGGTAGTGGACCTTCCAGCTGAAAGTCACACAGTGCACATTTCAGTACATTTGTTTAAAACTTGAGTTGATAGTATTACTGCCATCTTGTGGTAAGATAAAGGAAGAGAGCTGAACATTGCCTTAAGTTTGTGTTTGTATACAGTTACAGTGGTGCGCGTGCAATCTCCAGTTTAGTCACAATTGAATGTTGTTGTTACAGCTGAGGCTGGTACCTTTCTGTTGGTTTATATTTCTGATCTTTTACAGATTTTAATAACTGTTTATTTGTATTTTATTTTGTGAAAGCTACAAAGATGGTTCCAGTAAAACATACTCTAATCACAGTATTGGAGAAACCAAAGGAAAACAGTTACAATGTATCTGTATTTTACATTATTTTATTACATTAATGTTAATAAGAGAAACAGAGTGGCTCTCAGGGATGGCAGCTTTACCTCTTTGTGCAGCAATATACTAAATGTTACAGCCATTGAAAAATACTAACTATCTACAGCATGATAATTGACCACTTAAATGTGTCGGTAGGAGGCACCGCATATTCATAGGTTGTTGTGACCTTTTAAACTGTAGCCTCATAATAAAGTAAATGGAAGGAGTTTCTATTTGGTCATAAATCACTAGCTTCAACACAAGGCCTACACAGCAGCTTGAACTAGTTAACTAGTTGAATTCACCAGAAAATGTCAGCCATGCATGTTCTGTTTTATAATAAAGACATGAAGTGAAGCTGTTATTGTGTCTGTTATTAGATGTGCACAAAGTAACATCAAACAGTGCTCGTTTTATATTTTTTAATAAATAAATTCAGAAAAAATAGGTCTAAGGCCCAGAGGAAGGGCACCAGGTTTAGGTCCATGGGCACAGGGCAAGATGCAATTGCTCATGAGCATTGACAGGATTACAAACCTCTTCTCCACAGATTATAAAGTCACATGATCTCCTCTTTCTATTGGGAATGACCAGCTGATCACAGGTCACAAGCTCAAAATCTAATTTCTATGGACTCTAGCAGATCGACCAAAGCAGCGTACACTTTGGCGTTTGTTAGCGTAACATTTTTAAAAATCTTATCTAAAAACAGAAAATACACTGTAAAAAAAAAATGGAAATGATAAAAAGGACTCTGCTGTTTGGTCTATGCAGTGATCATGATGCTGCCAAAATATGGCGAGCAACTACAGTAGTCACACTTGTGCAAATCAAGAATACAGGAGCACAAACCCATCACACGGAGGTATATCGCTATAAATAACAGTACTATCAACATGCATATCACATTTCTCATGTCCAGAAATGTAACTTTTGTCAAAAAAGTCAAACATAAACATTGTTTTTCCGATATACGCAGCACACCCAAATGTATCGGCAGAATGAAAGGCCTGCATCCCGCCAATAGTCACTGATTATACAATGTATTTACAATACAATATGTACAATGTTGTATAAGAACAGAAAGTCCAAAGGGGTTTGTGAAAAACACATGATCATTGAGCATAGATACATCAGCATATCATGTAACAGTCTCAGTCTTTACAAATAAGAGCTTATATTAAGAGGCTTCATTCAACCACAAGGAGCAAGTTGTGCAAAAGGAATGGATCAAGGGCTACTACGTAGCTCAAGCTGGTTGTTTTTACATATTAAATATTTATAACCTTTAAAAAGCCATCTAGTGCTAATGCTGGAGCAGTCTGACGGGCAGTATTTTACAACTAAGTCAGACTTACAGAGACAAGATGGATGCAAACAAACCCAATTAGGCACCTTATGAACAGACAGGACAGTAGCTTATTTCTCTACAATATTTTATGTTCTAAAGTCTCAACATTAAAGCATTTTCTTTCTCTTTTCTTTACATGAGTTTTTATGCCAAGATTGGATGGGAGCAAAGTCTTGCACATGTGGAGCTTCTGTACACAGCAGCGAATGAGTTTCCTCTAAAGTTCGTTGGCCCATCTCTGAACAGGCACAAACTGTTACTCCGTGACTGGAGTCCTTAATTTTATAGGACTCTGCAGCAGTTGTACTGAGCCAGGGGCATGATCTTGGATTTGTTCTGAGTTGGGATATTAAAAGCCAGGGCTTTCTCACAAAGAGGAAACTGGAAAATTCTTTCACGTAGTTTTAAGCTGTGTCGTTTGGCTGTGTCTGCCCGGGGGGCAGTGTCTGGGTTGTGGGACTGTAGCCTGTCAGCTGAGAGCTCCTTCCTGCAGCCCTCCTCTGCACTTTGCTCTAGTTCCTGTTCAGCTGCATCTGTGTTTTTGGAGTCCAGACAGACAGAGGAGGACAGGGCCGGGGCAGAGGGGACTGGGGCAGGTTTACTGTTATTGTTGGGTTCCTCACACAGGCTCACTGCGTCTGCCTCATGAACACACTCTGCACTCGAGGCGCCAGCGTCTCCCAGACTCACGGGCTGCTCAGAAATCACACTGTCCACAGCCTCCTCCTTGGGCTCCTCCAGAGTTTCAGCGGTTTCTCTTTTCTCCACTTCAATACAAAGTTTCTCTTCAGTTTGTGTCAAAAGCAGCAGTGAGCCCTGTTCTGTCGTGCTCTCCTCCTCTTCCTCCTCTTCCTCCTCTTCCTCCTCCTCCTCCTCCTCCTCACAGATCAGCTGCAGTGCTGGGACACTCTTTGGGGCTGGGGGGTCCGGTTCGGGGACTGCCCTCTGGGGGGCGCTCAGACTGGGCTGCCATGGTCCAGGGAAAGGTGATAGGTGATTGGTGGGTTTAGCAGCGAGCAGGTCCCCGCTCTCTGGAGCGGCACGAGGGGAGCTGAGAGACAGAGCCCCGGTCAGCCAGGGAGGCGGGGCTTCAGGGGTCAGCAGTGCGTCGTCCAGTCCCTTCAGCCAATCATGGGCCTCAATCTCATCCAGGGTCGCACGACTGGTGGGATCCTTCTGCAGCATCCGAGAAATTAGACTGAAAAACAAAACAAAACATGACATTACTATTTATTATTATTACTCATCACTATCAAGGTACTAGTTCCCCAATATGAGCCCAGAGTAATTCAGATTATGTGTAAAATAAACAGCTTTCTTTTCCCTCTCTTATTTTTACTATGGCAAATATTCTGTACTGAAAATATTAAGAACTAAACTAAACTAAAGTCCATGTATTTCCAAAGCTGTAGCTCAAGATTATTATGATTTGATCTGCAACTAAGGGCACCAGAAAAACTAATTTGGTGACGATGGAAAGAATTCAGTTAACACTTTCCTGCAGTTTCTATTCTTTTGTATTATTAAAGGGCCATATTGCACTATTTTCTGATCAATATTCTATATTCTTTTTGCATCAAAAACAGACCTGGAGTTGTGTTTTGTTTCTTTCACACATGTTTAACATGTGAATTCTGCATATTTAGTTCTTCTCTCAAACAGAAAACACTCTGGTCTTTACAGTCGAGCACTTGTATTACCACATGACATCACATGCTCGACTGTAAAGGCCAAACACCTTCACTAAGATCATTAGGATAATTCAGTCCTGGAATTTCTCGTCTCTGCTGAACTGATAAAGGGAGCTGTTAACATGAAAACCACCACTTCATGACATCACAAAATGGAGCGGAGCATTTTGATTTAGACAGACTAATAATGCATGAATGAAACAAAACACAACTTTGGGAATGTTTTGATGAGGTAACATAACTTAAAGCTCACAAGAGTCAATTTTGTGTAATAAAAACAGCCTTTAAGATGAAATATAGATGGATAATAACATGAAAAAATACAGTTATGATTAACAAAACTAAGATATAATTTTTGCTTGGCTACACACTAGTTTTATGCAGATTTAACTTCTTCTGCTCCATTATCTCTGCCATGTGACCAGGGGCGATGTCAGATGAGCTGCTGCGTCAGATGTGGTAAGATGTGTCTGAGATAATGAAACCACAGAGCCCATTGAGGCCCATTGATTTCAGTCTGAAGGGAATAAAACAGGTAAATATAAGAGCATAAAGGCCCATTCATGAATCTGACAATAGCACGCAGCTGTTGTGTTAGACATAGAGACAGTCTGTGGCAGTGCCAACAGCACCACACTGAGCCAACACAGAGTGAAGACTTTTATTTCATACATTTTCTACTTGATTTGTCTGGAGTGTGATGTTACATAATATAGTCTTAATAGATGAATTACCCTTACTCTGCTTTCAATAGAGAGTCACAAAGCAGAACATACAGATGAAGACTTTAAACATTTAGACGTAGGATTGACAGACTGTAAACCGTAAATTAAAGATCCTACATTACATATAATTGACTAATGAGATTTTAGCCATGTTAAAATGCCGTTTTCTCCCCCAAAACATACCTGGAGTTGTGTTTTGTTTGATTCACACACACATATTTGACTAATCTTGCATTATTAGTCTCCACCTCTAAAGCTCAAAATGCTCTGTTCCACCGGGTGATGTCATTTAGTGGTAGTTCTGAAGTGAATGGTAACCTCATCCACACTATATAATGAAGATTTATAGACTTTTCAAATGCAGTAGAGCACTTTCAGTTCAGTTTGAGAGAAGAACTCACCCTAAATATGCAGGGTTTATGTGAATGAAACGAAACTCCAGGTATGTTTTTAAGGAAACAACAGACAGATCAGAGAATATCTTAATATGGGCCCTTTTAAACACCAGACATAGACTTATATCCACTGTCTGTTATGTTGGGCCAATATTTGCTGTTTTTATTGCACTGGTATTGCCCTTAAATCTCCAGCAGACTGATACTTTCTGCTACCTCTAGAGTACACAACTTTATTTACTTTACACTTAAACGCGAAGAAATAAGTCATAAAACGTGACTGTAAAGCTCTCTGATGGATTTGTGGTAAAAAAAAAAAGGGCTCCGGGTGAATTTCTAAGTTAAAATTTGAGAATTAGAGGAAAATAAGAGAGGAGAGGCAGCAGATTAAATGATGAATAAGAAATATGCTGGAGGTATGTTTAAGTAGTTCAACTTTTCTGGCTTTATCTTGAATGTTCTACAGTCTGGTATTAAAATGATCTATCACCACATAGACAAGATTACACCGAGTTACAGGTCAGATCTGTAGAGAGGAGATCTAGCCTGCAGAAGGAATGTGTTTTTGGGGGTATTTTTGAGCAATAAAAACACCTGTAATTTAATAAGTGCAAGATAAATATGTTAAATGCCATAGTTGTGGACATTCAAGGTGAACACATATACTGAATAATCCAGAGTTGAGAACAGCACTTTCAGCGACTGTTACCAAATGGTGTTG
>KN506526.1:24552-36028 GCA_000787155.1 Scartelaos histophorus
GTGGTTTTGATACTAAGTGTAAAGAGTCAAGGTTAAGTGAGAAAACACGCAAGAACATGTGACCTGCAGTGGTCTGTGGGACATGAGGTAATGCCTGCATCATCAGGGGGAGTCAAAAGAGCTGCATGGCATTAAAAGGGTGTGTGTGTGCGTGTGTGTGTGTGTGTGTGTGTGTGTGAGGACATTGTATGGATTGACTTCACACTGCAGCACTGGTCTCTGAAATAAGTAGGACACACAAATTATCCAGTGAAACGCAGACTAATGAGAGAATTTTCCGGTCAGCAGATCCGGTCGCCCCCCACGTCTACTGCATTAAATCTCTGGAGAGTGCAGGACTATAAATGACAAACCCAGCCACGGGCGAAACTGAACCTTATGAACTTCCAAGATCGGGCTATTTGGACAATTTGGTCGTGGCTCGGGATGCACTGATCCAGCTTTTTCAGTTCCAACACGATGCTGATATCTGATATGAACCAATACCCGTGTACGGACAGAAAATGGCACTTATTTCCTTAAAACACAGTTAAGTTAAGACATAAGAGATCCAATTCCTATTTATACTGAAAAACACTATTGAACAGTCTTACAGGTGCTTTTATTGCTCAAAAATACCTTCAAAAACACATTTCTTCTGCACGCTAAGTCTCCTCTCTACAGATCTGACCTGTAACTTGGTATAATCTTGTCTATGTGGTGATAGATCATTTTAATACCAGACTGCAGAACATTCAAGATAAAGCAATGACATCTCCAGACAAGCATAGAATGGAACCTCCTCCAGAAAAGTTCAAACATTGTGAGACGTTCTAGGCTTTAATCAGTCTAAGTCTTGTTACATCTAAGGCCCAACCAGGATATCATCTTACCAATATAACGATGTCATGAAACAGACACCCAATCCTGCTCATTTTTCAATATCGGTGCAGATGTTCAATACCAGTACTGTTATCAGTGGATACTTAGTTGTAGCTATGCATAATTTGGGACTTTTTACAATGTACAATGTCTCTAAACATTCATATTACATAATACTGCATACAAGTCATATTATAGAGGGTTCAGGAGGGGTTATTCATTACAGTAATTCTGTGAGACCATGTGTCTTGAGTGGAAGCATAACTCAATTTACCCTTAATCCTAACTTAATTAATTTTAAAGAGGAAACTACAATCAGTGAATGTTTTTGGAGAAAATAAAACATGTAGTGCCAACTGGCAGTATCTAGGCAATATGATTTAAACCTGGTAAAAAGAGACCTGTGGAACATAACATGAAAACATCACTATAGGTTTGGATTATGGGAGAAAAAAAACAAGTGTATTAAAAAAAAGATGGACCATTATAGTGGTAACTTAAGAAAAGATATCAGAATTGACTACATGACTTCCAGTTAAATTGTAACAAGGCTAAGTATGGGAAGAATTGGAGCAGCCCAGTGTTTCCATTGTATACACGGAGTTATATAACAGCATGACCTTGTCAGCGAATATTTATAACACTGGAGGGACAAAGATCTGTATACACATCATGGGGACCTGCCTCCTTATGGGGTCAAAAATCAGTTCCTCATGACGTAAATCCTTCATTATTACATCGACAAGAGGGTTTAAAGTTCACATATGGCGTAAAAGGAATGTATAATTGTTTAGGCTTAGGCAATTAGTAACTAAGGTTAAGGATAGGATCAGTCTCCAAGAAATGAATGTCGATTGTGAAAAGTCAATATTATGCTCCCGAACTGCACGGAAACGCATCATTTTGTGTGTCTGTGCATGTGCGTGTGCGTCTGTGTGTGTGTGTGTGTATATATGCGTGTACTTACTGTCTGCACTGGTCGGAGACGTACTCTGGGACCCTGTATCGACAGTCCAGGATCATGACCAGCGTCTCACTGTCGTTGGTTTCGTGGAACGGAGGAACCCCGCAGACCAGCATGTAGAGAATCACCCCGAGAGACCAGATATCTGCAGCACACAGCACAGCACCACTTTATCCACAGTCCCTTTAAATAGGACACATTCCCTCTGGGCACTCGTAAGATGATTCATTTTGAACTTTAAATAAAATGGATTAAAGAAGTAGTGTGTAAAACAGAAAGTGCAGTGGAACCAAGAATATAAGTCTATTTATAAAACTACATAAGAGTACACGAGGAGCTTGGAGGAAAACATTGATTTATTTGAACTATTTTTGACATTTAATACAGACTTGGTTTGTACTTTTTCCTTATATAATTGGAATAATTTTGTTATGATCCCTTCCTTCAGCTATAAAAATTGCTTTTTATAGCGTTTTTGCTTGTCTCTATGGAAATATTATTACTTTGTCTGATTTGTTCCACACCAGGTCAAGTTACGGGTCAGATCAGTGGAGAGGCGACCCTGCTCACAGTAAGAATTCATGTATTTTATTTTAGTAATATAAGCATAAGTTAGATAATAGTGCGTCTTTATAGCATTTCCTTCACTGTCCATATTAGAACTTTACTTCTCATAAAACATGTTCACTATTTTTGCAGCTTTTTTTGAATTTATTATTACCAATTATATGTTTGCTCTTTGCTATTATATTATATTGTGATGTGTGAGCTGCTGTGTCCAAATAATTCCCTTGTGGATCAATAAAGTTTGTCTAAGTCCAAGTCATAATAATGTTGAGGTATGTTCAGTGTGAAAGGGGGATGTCCGGTCGGATGGTGGACACGGACAGAGTTCAGTCCACTTCTTGAGTTTGACACAGTGTTCTTTTAAAAGCCCCTCCCTTCCTTCCTTTGGCCCCCTCCTCAGACAGACAGACAGACAGACAGACAGACAGTGCCAGCCCAGACCAGCCACCCCGAGGCACGACATGGTCCACTTGGTGAGAGAGAGATGTGCCCATAACAGGGAGAGTGTTGTTGCCTGTGCAGCTATTCTCAGCATTTCCTTCACACTTCGGTCTAAACACAAACTGTCCTCTTTGTTCCTACTGTGATGTAACAATAAAACAGTTCCTCATGCTGTTGGCCATTTAAAGAATATTTTTAGGATTATGTCAAACTCGGCTTCTCAAAAGGGATGAAAACTGTACCACCTGAAACAATAAAGCTGTGGAAATCGTGCATAAATGTAATCGTTTCCTTCAAGGTCAGATGAGCAAATCTACCCGTAAACTTTTTCCCGTCATTTATCAGAGTATCTTGACCGCTTTGACAAGTGTTTTATCTTCCACTGCTAGAATTTCAATCACAAGAACTCCTCATTGTGCGGTGTCCTTGCATTCTTCTGCTCTACTGAAATATATCAGTCCTTAGTTGTAACACATAACAGCACTGGTCTGAACAAAGCCTTTTTGACTGGGCCACAAGCACACAAGCTCACACACACGCACACACACTCTCACACACACACACACACACACACACACACACACACACACACACAGTCACACACACACACACACACACAGTCACACGCACCCACAGAATCCGCACAAGTATTATGCAACAAGAGGGCAAGTTGGTACTGGGAGCGTACTTTTCTCTACTCTCTGGGGAATATCACACTTTCCCAGCATGCATTAGTGTCTTGCTGACATCACAGCTCCACATGCACACACACAACACCTCAGCCACATGTTCAGCCGCTTTGGATTCAGGCGTTTTAAAAATGTTATTCAGTTTCTTGCGCCGTCGTCCTTTTCCCACAAAGCTCTTCCAATTGTTATTCTGCTTTGCTGGAAGTGGCCCCATGCCTACAATAATTGATTATTTGTACTATGTAACAGTGTAAGGGGCCGTTCAGGGTTGAAATCTGTCCAGGAAAGAAGTTGCAGAATCTGGATTTTTCTGTTCTCGACTGAATCTAGCACAATCTGGGACAATGAAGTGTGTGTCTTTGAGCCTGAGCTGGGAATATCATTAACAAGTACCAGTTTTCAATGTGTCAGACTGATGCCAATTTGTAAAAACATGTACTTATATCTTCAGGGGTATATGCTCTGCTAAAAATAAGAATGTACATGTCTTAATGAAGCCCTCAAGCTTTAAAAAGGTCCTAAGTTATGCAAAACTCTCATGAGCTTTAAGCCATTTTATAAAGCTGTTAACAAACCTGGAGTTGTGTTATGTTTCACTCACACATGTTTGAATAAACCTTTATTGTTGGTCTGTCTGCATCTCCAAAGCACAAAATGTTCTGGTTCGTCTTGTGATGTCATGAAGTGGTAGTTTTCAAGTTAATAGCTACACCTTTTAACTTTTGTTCAGTGAAATGACCCTAATAATTGCAGTGAAGGTGCATAGAGTTTACAAACTACCAAATGACATTACAAGGTGGAACAGAGTGTTTTCTATTTGAGAGAAGAACGCAACAGGGTTTGTGTTTTAAACTTACACAAATGAAACAAAACACAACTCTAGACATGTGATGACCAAACAACATTATAACATAAATCAAGAAATAGCATAATACTAGCACAGGACCCTTAAAAAAACTTTGTGGAGTAATTAACATGGATAAAAAGCTCATTTTAGACACTTTTATGTGACCGCTGTAACGCCTAAAAGTGACTCCCTCCCAGTAAAAAGCAGAAGTTCTTCACCACATCCTCTGTGTCAGTACTCCACCCATCTTATGTATTTACCAAGAGTACACAAGCACGAGGCTGTGCAATGTACATCTGGAGATAAAGGAAGTACAGACCAATAAACCCACAGCCCTTTCTCTGCTTTAAAGATGCACTATGTAATGTTAGGTAGGGGTCTCGTCACCTGCTTGTTTCTTTGGATATGTCATAGCTCCATAATGCTCCACAGTACGATTTTAAACAGCTCTACCTCACATTTAGTAAAATTACCAATGTTTTTTTTGTTTTTAATACCTAGAAAAACTGTGAGCTGGTTGCCTTTACACAGATCTAACCTGTAACATGGTCAGGTTTGGGCTTCGTGATGATAGAAACGTTTAATATTGTATTATGAAACATTCCAGACAAAGCAATAACATCTCCATGAAGAAAAAAGTATTTTTTACCCACCCTCCACCAGAAAAGTTACACAATTCACCTTTAGTATAAGAAAACTGTTGTAAAGGCCGGAGTCTCACGGTGGTGGCCACACATTATGTAACTAAGCTCCTGTATGTTTACCCTTGTCAAACCGCCCGCGGAGCTTCTTCTCTCAATCATATGACTATCACCAAACAAACACACAGAACAAGGCCAAGAGGTGAATAGAGAAAATAGTGTCAGTGTGGAGACATAAATACAGATACAATAAGAGGCCAAGTCATGAAAGGCAGTAGAGGTGAGCTCAAAGCGTCACACACACTGCAGGGGTGTTCAGTTTTAAATGAAACCAAGAAAGAAGGAACAGGTCCTAGGGCTGCTTCAACTTATTTCAGGAAGATAATAGATCTGTACATGTTATTTGTTTGTTAAAGGGGCTATTATGCTATTTTCTGATCTATGCTATAATGTTCTTTCACCAAAAACATTCCTGGAGTTGTGTTTTGTTTCATTCACACATGTTTAACACACAAACCCTGCATATTTAGTTAGAGTTACAGTTCTTCTCTCAAATAGAAAACACTGTGTTCCAACTTGTGATGTCATGTGGTAATACAGGAAGTGCTCCACTGTGTTTTTAAACGTCAAACACCGTCACTAGAATCCTTTGGTTGATTTCAGCCCTGAAATTGCCAACTCTACAGAACAAAAGGTAAAAGGTGGTGTTAAAGCTACCACTACATGACATCACCAGGTGGAACAGAGCATTTAGACCTTTGGAGATGTACACAGACTAATAATAAACTCCAACATGTGTGCATGGAACCCCAAGTTTATGTTCTTCCATTTTTGTATTGAAATTTTAGTATCAGGACAACACTACAGCACAGACACTACAGCGCAGACGCTACAGCGCAGACGCTACAGCGCGGACGCTACAGCGCGGACGCTACAGCGCGGACACTACAGCGCGGACACTACACTGCGGACACTACAGCGCGGACACTACACTGCAGACACTACAGCGCAGACACTACAGCAGCGCAGACACTACAGCGCAGACACTACAGCGCAGACACTGCAGCCCGAACACTACATTGCAGACACTACAGCACAGACACTACACTGCAGACACTACAGGGGAGACACTCAGAGGGACTTAAATGGACACTCTTCTCTCCACCTGGACAGTTAAAAAAAGAGGAACATGAAAAAGGGGAAGTGGAGGAACTCATAAGTCATGCTGGAGATGTGGAGGCATGTGAGTTTATTCAGATCTATTTTTAACGCAGACTCTGAACCAATGGGTTTCCTTATTGAGAAGTGGACTGAGTGGCTGTGACGTTAGATATATAAACAAGAGAACGATTAGCACTGCCTTTATGTGGTCACTGTAAACTTGGGAAAAATGTTTGGAGATGTTTGAGATGGTAGGAACATGGTGAAATAGAAACATTTGACAGGGACAAGCAGCCAATACACAGATGCCTGGAAATACACGATGCAAAAAATAATTGTTTCCTTTTCTCATTTACCATCTTGAAGTTGTACTTGTGCAAGACTCGCGGATGTCTGAGTAATGATTAATCACTTATTTTCAACGCCACCATATTGCAGATCAACCACCGCTAACATACACCCACTTTTTATTTCTTAATCAGTGATATGCGTAGGATTTGGCAGAATCACATTTGGCAGAATCACATAGTCTGATTAAAAAAAAACATATAAAAATCTGCTACTCTAGAATGATAGAATGCTAGAATGATGTGGAAGGGCTGATAACTTCATGACTCTTTGTTGTGATGACATTTACAGCTATTTTTTTTTTATTGTTTTAGATGAACATTGCGAAATAAAATGTGCAGACTATAACGTATAACATAATGATCTGTGGATGTCATAGATAAAGCAGGGTTAAATATATGTCTTCTTTAATATTTTCGCTATCATACTTGTCATACTCATATCATTACCTGCCACAGCATCCAGCAGAAAGTGATACGAACAGAGGTATTCTTTGAAAATGTTATAATGTTAATTCTGAACACATTCATTATTGAACAGTGTAAAAACTATAAATGGGGTTACAACAGCTTTGCTCGTTGCACCGTTATAATTAGAGAAGTAGAAATTGCAAATGTGCTGACTGACAAAAACAAACGTCCTGTCCTAAACACTCCCAGCACGTGAAAAGCATCAGCGTTTTCATAGTTACTTATCTTGTTCCACACATAATGACCTACAAAACAGACACAGGTTATAAAAACAGGTGCCTTGGTGCTATAATGTGGCCTATGGATTGTATCAGCGAACATGATGAAAAATGCTTCAAGTTCTGCGTCTGCAATAATGTGCAATAACTCCTCAGATAAGCTCCAGATGTGCAGATCGGCCCTGGAGCGTTTCTGTTAAGGATGCACTGATCCAATACTGGTATCGGACATCAGTTCTGATACTGAAAAATTTGCTTGATCAAACATTGGCATCCGAATATCTGTTCAGCTGATATCCTGAACATAGGAAAATGTAATAAGACCATTTATAAGTCTTAGTTGGCCTTGATATGTCTCATAATGTTTGGATTTTTATTTACACAAAGTTGGTCAAAAGTTACTTGAGTTATTTGTAGTTGTAGTAATTAAAAAGTTACTTGTCTTATTTTCAGACAGAGCACAAATACTTAAAGCCATAGTACTGAAATCGGTATCGGGAGTGAAAAAGCTGGGTCAGTGTATGTCTCTTCTCTATACTATGTTTTTCAAGTACATTGCACGTTGTACATCCCTCTGCCCCAGCTCTGTATAGCCTCACACTGGATAATACTGATGCATGGGATTTTCTCTTAGCATTATCCATCTCTGTCTCACTACACACACACACACACACACACACACACACACACACACAAAATGCTTGCGATGCAGAGGGAGTCCAGTGGGGAGCTGCAGTGTTGGCTCAAACACCGAACGTGCTCAGTTGGCTCACGACTGACTGACTGCTAAGACTGACCCACATTCGCTACTACGCACTAATCCTAAGCACAAATACACAAACACACAACAGTGTAGATTGAATATGACTGCGTTAATGTCAGCAGAGGAGCGATAATAGAGAGGAAGCTACAGAGGAAGCTACAAGGTCATTGGATAAGCTTTGGTACACTGGAAGAATATACATGTTTTAAAGTTGGTAGTGGTTTTAGGAAGGGACACATGTACTGTAACCAAACCCTGAACGGTCAAGTTACAGCACGGATTTTGTTTGTAATTAAGGTAAAACTAAGGAATAAAGAGTCTCTGTAAAATGTAGGTCAAAAGTGACTGCAGGTCCTTTCTCAGTATTTTTGGTAAGACAGTCAAACATTATGTTGAATTAGTTTAAAATCACCTTCACCAATGATTAGCACCTACCCAGATGCTCTAGTGTTGTGTGTTTTGCGTGTAGATGTGTACAGGTTACAGATCAGGGGTGGAGCGAGCCTGACTACACTTATTCAGCAATGAGACTTGCACAAAGTGTCCTATGACCTCCAGCAGTTGTATAAAAATGAATTACTCAATTATGCAAAATGGAAATTAGTAAAAGTTATGCACATAAGTAAAGGTTGAAGGTACAGTATGTAACTTTCTCAAAGTGTCACCTGCATAATTCTATAAAACAGCCAGTTTTATGCCTGACTGTGGACTCAACCAGGCCAGACTGGGGTCTGTTCTGTGGAGCTGAAAGTCTGCTCACAGTAAGGATACATGTTTTTATATGTTCTTTAGTTAAATAAACACAAACAAAAACACTTTCTGATTGAGGGTCTGTCTGTTTCTATGTCGTTGCTCAGCTTCAGTTTTCCACAGCATGACATTTAACAGATCTACCTTGCATGTATTGAATTACATGTGGCTTTATTGCTTAAAAATACCTAAAAAAACAGACCTTCTGACTGTGAGTGAGGTCGCCTCTCCACAGATCTGACCAGTAACTTGGCCAGGGTTAGTCCCCATGATGATAAAAGGGTTTAATGCCATACTGTGAAACATTTCAGACAAAACAATAACATCCCCATGGAGACGGACATTTGACGGACACTAGAAAAGTTACACAATGCACTTTTAAGCAAACGCATAAAAGTTGCCACTGCCTCTGAGCACTCACCCACAGCGGGTGCGTCGTACTCCTCTCCCAGCAGGATCTCTGGTGCAGAATAGGCCAGTGACCCACAGCTCGTGGCCAACATGGTGCCAGGCTGAAACAGGTTACTGAAGCCGAAGTCTGTGAGCTTGACTGACCCCTGCTGTGGGAAGAACACCACATTCTCGGGTTTGAGGTCTCGATGAACCACATGGAGACGGTGACAGTAGGACACAGCACGGACAATCTGAGCAAAGTGGCGTTTAGCGGTGCCCTCGGCCACGCCCCCATCGTGGCGCTGGATGTAGTCGTACAGGTCGCCGCCCTCTGCCAGCTCCATCACCAGGTACAGGGTGCTCGGGGTGTCGATGACCTCATAAAGACGCACCACGTTTGGATGCTGCACCCGCCGCATGCACCTAAAAACAGGTCAGAAAAAAATTCTAAATGTGCTTGTAAATGAACTGTTATCTAATATACACTACTTGAGTTTTACCATAGACATTTTTGTAGGAAAAAGTACAAAAAAGTTGCTTATGTCCACCAAGATAATACTAAGAATATAGAAATCAGCTTAAGCTTTTAAAAGACCAAGGTGTTTCTGATCACGACAGTCATTTCAGACAGCGCTGTTCTATTTTGGTCTCATATGAGTCAACACATTTGATGAAACGTTTGATGAAAATGCTGACTGGAGGGTGTGATCTGTCATATCTGTCCTCCTCCATAGAAATAATTGTACATTAGTTGCATTTACCTTACTTCCTGTAAGAGGTGGCTTGTTGCCATGACATCAAGCTTAGTTTTATTAATAATCTTGATGGCCACCAGCTGACCAGTGTTGACATGACGTGCCAGTTTGACCACAGCAAAGTGCCCCCTCCCCAGAGTCCGCCCCAAGTGGTAGAGCCCGCTGAGGTCAGAGCGTCCTGGGACAGTTTTAGGACTGAGCCGACCGTCTTCCACACAAACTAAAGCTTCTGGACAGTCCATTTTGGGAGTTTGACGTCAGGTCAGCCCGAAGGACACGCAAAAAAGGACAAATGCAGGAAGGTGCTTGTGTCAAGGTGCTCCTCACGAACGCAGTGTTTCCTGAAGAAAAGAGATATAAAATGAGTCAGATAATGGTTTGGGCCCGATGGGAAAAGAGCTTTAGGGAAAGTCAGCAGCTGTTTTATCACATCTATTGTTGTTGTTGTATCTGACATTGATGTTTACAGATGAAACCACTGCAGTAAAAATATTCCTCTAGCGTGCATAACTGAAGATGCTGCTTGGCCCATATCTCAAATAACACCCACCCAGCACAAATGGGACGTGGATCAATGCTGTAACAGGACACTATAATGTATGTTAGAGTGTGTGCACACGAGTGGGTCTTCATTAGTTTGACTAAAAGGGTCAAAGGGGCTTTAGAGCTGATGATGTCACTGTATCTTCAATCATCACATATTTATAAGTCCAGCTTTGTCAACAGCAGTGATGGGAGTCAGAGCTTTGAGACTCTACGTGCAAGAATAATGTTTTCCATTGTCACTTCATTATTTTGAAGATTTATTTTGTCCGCAGTACTTGTTGTGCATTAGTTAGTCTTTTTTACAGTTTTGAATTTGGCAAGCTTTAGTAAGTGCACTTAAAATCTCTCAAATTGGTGCTTCTTATTGCCTGTCAAGCAGAAGGGTCCCCATGTTTAACAGTACTGTCTCACTAGCTCCAGTCACACCCCTGGGACCAGTGAGGTTGTTCATCTCTAGTCGTTTACTAGTGTATACGAGCAGGAGATGATGACAGATACACTCTTTGGTTCCATTAAAGCGGGGCTGCTATGTGCGCACTTAGAGGTATTACAGTATTTTACATAGTGCATTGTGGCCACTTGCCATGAGCCGCTACACTTGAGTTGAGGCCAGCTGAACAGTCTGCTGCAGTCCACAGTTACAAATACGCAGGTACAGCTCCATCCTCTGCCCACTTAAACATGTCAAAACACGCAATAACAGCGGCCCCAACAGCGCGACATGCGGATGACGCCGCTGCTAGAGAACCTAGAGGACTGATCACTCTGTTCACTTACCATTGTTGTTGTGGAATAATCCCGAAGCTGCGGCTTGTTCAGGCTTCAGTGCGTCGTTCCGCGATCTTCGTTTGACGCCACAGTTTAAAGCTCCACGAGTGTCTGTGCGTGCGTCTGCTCCATGTCAGCGCTCCATGTGAGCTGCACTTTCCTCATGTGCCTGAGCACCACCGCTAAGCGCTGTGCACGAGCACCGTGCACGAGCACCGCTCAGTGGACCAAGTGCGCGCGCCTCCGTGCACAGGTGCGCGCGCGTCCAGTTTCCTTTTGACGTCATCACATTCC